>JANHZU010007886.1:32640-46430 GCA_032468055.1 Acrochordus granulatus | reverse complement strand
TCCTCTGATGAGACCTGTCCAGTATGGTTGAACCTCTGGCAGAGCTCTCATCTTCTTCAGAGCACACAAGCCCCACAGCAAGGTGGTGCCTCACTGGGAGGTCAATGCTGAATAGACATGATCTGATCATTTTTTTTCATTGCTCATTGATGATCCATCTCTCCTGCAACACAGATAACTTCTACAACTTTGCCTATCTGGGCAATTCAGCCCTAACCAATTGTATTCCTCAGAGTCGGGTGTTGATATTCAGCAAGTTCTCAGAGGTGGCAGTCTTGCTGGGGCACATCTGGACCTCTTAGTATTCATACAGTTAATGTCTCACTTTCATGACAAATGCAAATTGGGTTGCTTCGTTCCAACATGTCAGGCTCATTAGCAGGTGCACATAGATTGCCATGTGACATAGCAGCTCAGTTTCTACATTCCCACCTCCAACCAATGCTGGTTTTGTCATGTCCCCTAGCTTCTCCTGGTTAAAATAAAAATAAAATAAAAAAGAATATCAACAAAGTGAATCTAATCTGATTTCAAGAAGGCTGGCAGGGGTGAGAGTGTTAGATGGGGAAAACCCATTCCCTCTGGTGATAAGTGCATCATTTGAGTTCCCAGATTCTCCCTGCTGCAACAAAAACAGCAGGGCATGTTTGAGCCAGCATCTGCAACCCCCTCCAAGATCCTGCAAATGATTAGCCTGAAAATATAACTTTTTCTCCCAGGCGTATGGCTCTGATGCAATTTATTGCAGGAAAAGGGAGACTAACTGAAGAATGGTGCTTTGATGGGTTCTAAAGATTTGATTAAGATTTGATTAAAAGATCCTGCATGTTTTCATTTTGAAAATTTACCTATAAAAATGGTCAGGAAAATTCATATCCCTCTTCAGTTTAGCCTTACTTACTACCATATTCCTCCACCCCATTCTACTTCATTGGTAAAAGTTTATACTGTGCTGGCTAGAAGCCAGAAACCAGAGCATTGGCTAAGACTAGAGTGCTATTACTGAAGTTGTCAATTCTTTGGTTTAGAATATGAATATTTATTAAGTATTGATTGGCTTCAGTGTAAGATAAATTATTATGACCCTGAATTCTTCTATAGTCAGATTTAAAGTCAAGCCAGAGGAGAACACGCCTCAGAGAAGAACCAGACATAGTTGCCAGAGCGGCAGAAAGGCAGAGATTGCTTTCTTTCATTTTCTAAGTGACTGTCTTCCTGTTCCCTTCTCTTTTTCAGCAGGGCCAGCAGAGAGTAAGGCTTGAAGCAATATGTTAATTTACCAATTTCTTTTTTATCTTCCCTGCAACTTGCCTCCAGCTGCCCTGCTGATGGATTCTTTGCCCCTTAGCTCTCCTCTCTCACAAGTGTGCCCATAAACCAAGAGTCTGTGTGAATTTTAGCATCAAACTGTTTTCCTTCCTTCCTGTTTTTTTTCTTGAACATTTGGATCTTATTACTTCCCATAAACATTGTAATAAGCACAATGTCACAGGACTTTTGAATCAAGAAGTTAAAAACAAGCAACCATTCCTCTATATTCTGGGCTGCAAGTAATTTCAAATAAGGGTACATGTATCTAGGCAACTGGAAAAGTTTATCAGGAATCAAACTTTTGTTTTTTGCAGCCCAGATATAACAAACCTGAAACCCAGGGACTTACTTGAGATGGAAATCAAGAAATCTTGGAGATTCTCCTCAAGACCTAGTAATGGTATAGATGGGGCCAAATGGTTTGATCAAACAATACAATTATCAGAGCTTTTGAAATATCTCAGGCTGTTTTTGGGAATGATCTAGTTTTCATATCACAGATTTTTGAAAACTAAATCAAGGTGGGATAGTCCATATATTATGGCTGTTGGGTATATTGGGAATGTTGAAAATATAGTATGGGTGTTTTTGTTGTGTCCAAATTAGAGTTGGATATACGTTTTTGTACAATCTCATTCTTCTCACAGAAGCAAAGGGACTATAAATTATCTCACTGCCTTTTCAGGGATTTTGTATTAACTGTGGGTGTAAATTTAATAAATACAGATCTGTAGACCACATTTAGATTGTTCCTTTGGATTACTCACATTAGCAACTGGGCTTGTTATTCCAAGAACATCCCTTCCTGGATATCATTAAGTGTAATTTTAACATTTTTCAAAAAAGGGGCAGGATACACAGAAAAGTTCTCATATAACATGCACAATGGATTAATCTTTATTGCTCCCCTTATCATTCTGTTTAATTTGTTATGTAAGAACTATACTGTGTATCCTGTATACTGCCTCTTTTTTGAGAAATGTATATATTTCTACCATCCTTTCATTTCCACATGAAACTTAGAAAGTCTCCTGGATGGGAGAAAAACCTTTTCCAATTACGTCTAATAATAAAAGTCCAGTTGCCTTTTTAAAAAAGTTTGCCTTTTCTCCAATTTTGCTACAAGCTACGTGAAAGCTTATGACTTTTAATAAAATGTGATAATCAGAAAAGCTGTTCCCACATTTTCTAAGAAAATAATCAATGCCTGAAAATGAGCACAGAAACATCAAAAGAACAAATTGTATTGGTGGTCACCAACCTCAGTAAGAGTCGGCATTTAAAGAAGAATAAGTAGAGACCACAGATTAAAGGTTATTTTGAGTCTATCAATCCTGTCCTTTCTATAGCATTGTTTCTGCTGATGTTATTCTTTTTTGTATGTTTTAAGAATTCTTGCTTTCACAATAACCACTATAACCTTTACAACATCCAGATCTTGATAGACCACTAATGTTCATTATTTTTTACTGTTGCATTTTTTCAATCATTTATCCAGATCCTAAATCCCGAAGTAAATTAATTAACATTATTGAAAGTCACTATTATTGTCACTAAGAATGGAAATTGCATAGTAATTTAATGTGGAGTAGGGTAATAATATTTCCCACGGTTACAAATATGATTATGAATTTATTTTTTAAAACATGAATTTCCTGGTAAATTTCTCATATTTTCCCTTTTTAAATATTTTCATTTTCCCTTCTGCTTATAAGAAGAAAGGAAGGAAGGAAGGAAGGAAGGAGTGTGGTTTTGCTTTTGTAAAACAAGGTAACAGTGTCAAGCCTTTTAGGATGACACAAGTGAGGAAAGATGAAGAAAACAGACTGCTGTTAGAGAGAGGGAAAATCTTAACTCACATATCTACTTCTTTACTCCCATTAGGAGCAGCAGCATTAGTTATTTGGCTGTTTCACAGGGAATCCCTTTAAAAGCATACTTGCTACTTTCTTTTGTAAAAATAAGGGCCTTATCATCAAAGTTTTATCTTGTTTCTTCCCTCCTAAGGTGCTTACTATGGATGGATGGCTGAAATTTATCTCCATATTTCTGTTTGTCTTCCACACTGGCACAGCAAATCTTGGTGCTAAATCTTACTGTGCACTTAAGTGCACAGTTGTGATTGTATACATTTCAACTGGACAGCAACTGTGACCTCTAGCAAAAGTATTATGGGCTATACCAGCATGACACAAGTTATCATAAGGTGATATACTCTTCAAACTGAACAGCTACATTCTGTACTAAGCAGTATACAATATCCTTTTCCAAATTTTTCCAAATGTATTTTGCATAATTTCCAGCTAGCATTGCTGACAGCATACCATGTTCTGGGAGAGTAATGTTGCCTAAGTTAACTGAGCTTATCAGATACTTCACTATGCTCTTCCTGGCATTATTTATAGACCTTGAGTATACATTCCCGTAAAGAATGCATATTTAGCAGCAACTCTCTGAAGTTATGTCTTCAGTTTAGCTACTCTTAAGTGGAAGATCCACTTTCTTTAAGTGATTTAAATACTGTATCTTTACATTGGAGATAGTTTAGAATAGTTTAGATAGTTTAGAATATCTCCACATTGGGGATAGTTACCTCATATTCAAATCATTTGGTTATATATTAGTTACAAGAATCTTTGGATGTCTCCTATTATATAAGAATGGGCAAAAGCTTCTGGGATTTCTGTACAAGCTAACAAGCTGACTTTTGGTACATGCCATTCTACACACTATGATTATTATTTTTTTTTAAATTAATTTTTTAAATTCCGTTGGATAATGGAATTTGTTCAATGTCTGTGGGATAATTTCTTCTTTGGCTGGAGTTGCTTTATTACTATTATAGCATTTCAGATCTTAATAACTTTATTTCCTTTGTTAGTATAAGTTGTCCCTTCGTGTATCTATTGCCTAGGAGATCTGTCTTTGCCTTCTTTAGTCACATTTTATTTCTTAATCATCAAAGTTGGTTTGTCCCATGCATAACCCTCATGTGAGCCATTCTTAAAACAAACCCCTTTCATTGAAATGAATCTCCATCAGTTTCTGACTAGTACTACAATTCATGAAATGCTTAAGATACACCCTATGTGATAAATGCCAGCTTGAATCCAATCAAAAACTGTAAACTGTATTTTCTATTTTTATGCTGATACCTTTTTAGTCAGATGAATCTGAAGCCTAGCATCTGGTAGCAAGTATTTGTTAGCGATATTTTACTGCCATCTGGAAAGAAAGTCACCTTTCTAGAGAACAATGTCACTGACTTTAAAATCAATGCCTATAATCCTTCCCATGAAATCTAAACATGTGATGGATGCAGGCAAAGTGGCATGTGGTATGTGAAGAAAAATATCTCACCTATTTTACCAAATTGTCTTTTTCTGGATCACGCTGGATACAAGCAGCTACATTTTCCATGTGCATCTACCTAAGTGACGGAGAACACCACACAAAATCTCCCTGAGTGAAGCTTTGCATTACTGTTTACCAGACAACTGAACCTATTAGCATGGAAGCAGCTGCTCACACCGTTAATGCTTCTGAGCAGCTAATTGTTCTCATTTTCAGCCTAGTCTACCTCACAGGGTTGTTTATTTAGTAATTAGTTCAGTTTATATTGTCCTTATAAGAACAGATTTGGTTATTTCGTTTGTGCACCCCTTAGAATTTTAAGAGAAAAGGAAAAATACAAAGGTGACCAAGAAGTTTAAAAAAAGTCCTCATTTACAGTTTCTTATAAATCTGGGATTGGGCAAAAGAAGGTTCCTTCTATAGTGCCTTGGAGTAAGCCAGCAGGATAAGACTGGTGGGATAAAAGCGCTCACTGAGTGAATATCTGTCCAACCAAATTATTCTAAACACAACATGTTTGGTGAGAGTTATTATTAATATCAAGGACATGCCATGCCTCTGAATATATCTATGCCATGTAAAGAGATACGGCATCTTTAAATTACTGGGTGAAATAGATAAAGAGCTGGAGAACTGCCAAGGTAAAAGTTGTAAAACTGGATTGATTTTTGCTACAGCTTGCTAAGGGCTCCCTAGAGCCAGGATGCAGTGTTCAAATATAATAATTGATAGCCTGAAAAAATATTTCTTATAAGCTTGCTACTGTAATATACAGTCCTTTTCTGGGATAAAGGCAGTCTTTGTGCTTCAGATAACCTGACGAACCAAAGTGAACCAGATCTGCTCTTCACTTCTCTGATTACAGCTGCATAAACCCTATACACTCGCACACATCTGCACTCTCCCTCCCTCCCTCTCTCCCACCCATGTGCACACACACACATACTCAGAAACTTTCCCTCTTCCTCTACTGCTTTTTTCATCTGTAGAGAAAATGGATCTGGCCTTCAAATAAGGGCATTTGTTAAACGTTGCGGAAAAGTAATTATCCAACAATCTGACATATATTGAAATGGGGGAAACGTCCATTAATGCCACCCCACCATTCCCATGGGCAGCCACTCTGACCTCCTTGCCTACCTTCACTTAGGTTTCCTGACCACCCTGTGCTACAATCTGCACAAACTGCACACAATTTGCAAATTGCTTCAAGATTCAATTGGATGCATTACATTTAGTTTTCAAGAGTTCTGTGAATAGTTTCCACCAACATCTGAGAGGGGATAATTTATTAGCTCAAAATAAATTAGAATCTGAAGCACGGAGAAGACTTTAAACATTGCCTTAAGTCTTACTGCTATCACTCTCCTGAAAAAATTACACAAACATGGGCACACACATACAAGCACAAACCAATTCAGGCAGTGTATCTTTTGAGTTAGACATCCTACTCCTTTCTTTACAAAGTCAAGCATACTTACAACATATAAGATTATGTCTACAAACTGGTAAAATCCTACGTTTCTAGTAACTTACCAATTTCCTTCTTTAGTTCATAGATCGCTATTAAAGCTGTTTTGGATGCCAAACTTGTGGTTCCTTTGTGGGTTCACACAAAATGCTAAGTTAACATTGTTTTTTTAGAAATGGTTTGTCAAACCAAACATATTGACTTGATTCATATATAAGCAATAATAGCTGAGTTCACACATCATACTAAATCAGCAAACAGCAACAATGCATTATGACTAATGCAGTGGGAATAAGGAATGGAGCTGCTCTGTGTTATTTTTCACCCTCTTTGATATGCATAGAAAAGGCCAGTAATGACTATTCAGTGTTTACCTGGGACAACATCTTTGCTGTGAAAATACTGAGAAAATATAGAAGTAATATTCATGGTTCAGGAACTTGAAAACACTAGATCATAATGAAGAACATCAGCTGATTTAAACAAAGGAGGAATGCATTATATATTTTTAGGTGCAGCCTAAAGCAAAATGTGCACATCATTTTGAATATTCTTATCGCAGAAGGAGTTTTGCTGGAAGGCAGATTTTGCCCATTAATGGGCAGTTTCAACTGGGAGAGACTGTGCTTCTAGGCATGCTCTATCTACTCACCTGTATCTACTCACCCTGGTTGGGCCTTCAAGTACAGGTCTAGCTCATATGTGTCATTTTCTAAAACAGGCCAAACAAAACTATACAGGTTTTATTTTCTCTCCCTTTTCCTCCTTGCTTCCCTCCTCAAAATATATTTTATATTGAGAATGGTAAGCTGAAATCTTGAATTGTTATTCCTAGTTTTTACGTCCTCCTGGTTAATTACCAATAAACCTTCAGCACTGTGATTCTTGTTTCAGTTCGGTCAATGTCTTTGGTAAAGGGGTTCTTTGCATGGCAAGAATTTTGGACACTCATAAATTAACCTTGGGTTATTCAAATACACCCAGATGTGCCTTTTCTCTAAGAATGATTAAAGGTTCTTCCTTAAACGTGTCCAAGAGCAAAAGAAAAACTCGATATATGCTTTCTGAAAGATACGAGATAGATGGTATGGAAAGAAGCAAGGAGTTTCATTTTCCATTTTGCAACATCTTGATATGTCTGATAAGAGTAGCAATAACCCTTTCTTTGAAGAAGCTACACTTATAAATCATGCCAGGTTTCCACTCAGCATGTGGTCTTCACAAAAAGGAACATGGGCACTGGGAAGATAATTATCAAAGGGCCATGCTATCATTTCTTTTTTAAGGCCAGTGGTCTTTTTAAAAGTATTTTTAAAATGTTTCTTTGCTTACCATGGTGGCAATTTCCATCAAGTTATGAATGAGAGGCTCTGCATTGGGGTTCCTTCATCTGATCGTGCCAGAATGCTCATGTCCTGCAGGTGGGAGACAAGGTACTCCATTGATCCCATCTGATGAGAACATAGATTATCCTTCCAGTAAAAAGTAGGAATTTGTCAACCTTTCTGACGTGGCATTCACCGTATGGACACATCATTTCCACATCTGAGATACAATGCCACTGGCAAAGGAGGATGTAAAAGTAGCTTATAATTGTAAACCTATGTTATGATAGGGGCTAAACAGGCATGGTCTTATCACATGACTACTGAAATTGCATCTTCATTAGGAAAAAATTATGCGGGTGGTTCTACAAAGCAGGGCAGTTTCCAATAAAGGAACATTTAAACTTTCTGTAAACTCTAAACTGAAATCCTTGCTGTTACAAGAAGTGCTGGGTTATATACACTACTGAGATGCCAAAAGGTAAGTGGATCTTGAAAGAAGTTTGCAGATGGTTTCAAATGAGTAATAAATGTTAAATATATGAGGTGGTTCTTCCGATGTATGGGACATCATCCTCATTTTAATATCTTGCTAGCAACACAGTTGGGTGGATTATTTAAAAAAGTGGTTGAATATTTATGCTTCAAGATGGAAATGACATTTTAACCACTATTTCCAACATCTGATGGCACCCAGCTGCTGGTGTTGCTTCTAGGATGTTATACCACACACACAAACATAGGGATGAGATCCCAGATGGTATGAAAACTCAAAGCTGGAGCAGCACCCCTACTCACAATCCTAACACAATCACCTTCCCGAAAACGAATCAAGTACACAGTCTTGCAAATAGGTGATCTTATAACTGCAATCAGTTGTGCTGTAGGAGAAATGATAAATCATGAAAGCAGGGCTCTTCCCTGGTTATGTGAATTGTCTCATCCTTCAAGCTTGTTTGGAAACCAAGATACCCCAAATGCTTGGTGGGAAGGAAGGGACTCACCAGTCTGGCATGCATGAAAAGAGGCAGTCTTATCTTCATTTTGCTTTATTTTAAGGCAGAGATGGACAACTTTTTTTCTACCAAAGCACATATGTCTTAAGAAATACATGTAACATATGAAAAAGAGGGTATGCATCTGATTGCAAGGTCATGACCACTATCTTGACTTTTTTTGGTCCTCTGTGGATATCCTGAGAAGAATAGGAATATATGATTATATAAGTAGTCCTTGACTTATGACAGTAATGGAGCCTGACCATCATGGTCCTAAGTCATAAATGAAAAATGACGTGATTTACCATCATTGACTTGATTTTACAATCGTTTTTGCAGCAGTCATTAAGTGGATGCCACAGTCATTAAGCAAACCTACGGGAGTAGTTTTAGGAAGCAACTGCTGGGTTTTGGCAAAACAGTCATAAATGCAGACA
Organism: Acrochordus granulatus; assembly: GCA_032468055.1. Lineage (NCBI taxonomy): Eukaryota > Metazoa > Chordata > Lepidosauria > Squamata > Acrochordidae > Acrochordus > Acrochordus granulatus. The sequence continues at coordinate 37,534 of JANHZU010007886.1, read as the reverse complement.
TGTGACTGCAGGAGGTTGCAAAGAACTGTAAATGTGGCTGGTTGCTGAGTGCCTGAAATTCAGTTGCATTCAAACCCTGAGTGTCATAATTTTGAATCCGGGTCATAAGTTGCTCCCGGCTGTAACTTTGAATGGTCACTAAGTGACCAGGCATAAGGCTTGTACTAGCAAGACTTCCTGCTGCCTGTGGTAGGTTTCCTTTTGTTTCTGAAGGAAAGATCTTCCCTCTGTGAAGATCACAAATGCTTACAGCCCACAAGGCTGCCTACATTCTGATTTGATCTGAAGCCTTCTGTGAACAACTGAACTAAGCTCGACAGCAGCAGTGAAGCACTTGCATTGCTCCAGCCCCCTTGCCTGCCTCTTCTCTTTGGGGACACCAAGGCAGCAAATCACAACATCGCCGTAGTTTCCAAAGGAGAACATAAGTTAATGTTGGTTTAGAGCACAACAAGAAGTTCTCCACTGATCATTGCATAGAAAGGGCTGAAGCCCTATACGGAAAGTTTATGAACAGAAAGCACACATTTAAAAAGCAGATATTTAAGACATGAGATTTCAGGAAGGAAGAACTAAGAGAGGGGAAGACGACCTTTCTTCTGCTGTTGCCAGTTCTGAATATTTCATTTTGTTTTGCTCAGTACTTAAGGTTGATTACAAAGTACGAGTACAATTCAGGCAATTTGCAGGAAAAGCAAGTTATGTAGTTGTTTCATATAATAGCTGTGGACTGAAAAGAATTGGCCTCAAACCTTCTGAAAGAGAAAACCTTTCTTATTAGATGTTTTAATTGCAGGGTAACTTTTTTTAAAAAAAATGGGAAAGAAAGGAAAGGAAACATGACTCATTTAATTGTCTGCATTAAGTACCAATATTGGTTTTCCAGTGTTCTCAGTTAAATCAGTTTTAAAAATTTAACAGCATCATTTTGCAAATGTTGTTCTGATAGAAATCTAAATTGTATACACAATTCTGTTGCATAGAAGGCCACTGAACATCGCTAAGCAATAATGGAAGAACATCCATAAGGAACTCAATAAAATTGGGGCATAAAAGCCGAGAAAAGTTTAAGCCAAAGTCACTCTAAAATTAAGATTTAGACAAGTCTATTTTTTTTAAATCTATGCACTAACATCATAAAACTCACCTTCCTGCCATCTCAACGACCGCATCAGAGCATGCAACTTGTTCAATTGTTTGAGTTAAAATATTGTTGCATACCCAAAGTTTAGATAGCTCTTCTCAGATTGTATCTTTTAATGAATCCTTAAGTGAACAGATATTGATAATGCCTTACAAAGTTAATCTTGGCATTTTCTAGAGCATATACTTATTATTCATGTGCAGTTGTTGATAGGGTTAGCAGAAGAAAACTATGAATATAGTGGCGTTAGAGGTTTATGCACTCTTCAGGTAAGCTTTGTAAAGTCTCTTTTGACAAAAATGACCATTTCCAACCCTATCTTGTAGCCAACTAAGGGCATCTCTGTCGCCATCAACCATTTAGTCCTCTCTGGGTAAATCAGCTGGAAATGAATCCAGTTTAAGAAATCCTTTTCCAGATTTTAACTTCTCCCTTAACTTTGTTCCCAGGATCATCCATGTGTTCCTTCTAGATTGGGATTATCAAATCTCTCAATTGGTGGATACCCCTTCTTCTCCTATCCCATTAATGCAGGAAAACAAGCACTGTATTAGATATGTTCATTGGCTCGAGTTATTTATAAAAATAATGAAAGCAGGAAAAATACATAAAAAATATATATATATAAAAAAAGAAAAAAATAATGGTTTTCCACTTTGTTGGAATGCCTTTTATGGACTGGTGGAAACATTTTTTACAGGTTTACAGTTTTTCCTGTAAAGGGGATTTTGGCAAAACTCTTGTTAATCTCATTCAGTGGCAACCAAGAAATGGCCAGCATTCCTTTGCTCCACAACTGACCTGCTAAAAAAAGTCCATCCTATCATGGCAGGGGCACAGTAGTCCAGTATGAAATAGCCATTGAAGACAGAGAATGGAGGCTGAGAGGGAGTGCCAGCCAGAACGCACACTAACTAGTTAGAAAGGAGGATTTTGGATAGGATAGAATGAAGTATAACAGATGGATCAGACTATCCCATTTGTGGCAGTGAGGAGAAAAACACTACTTAATGTGTACAGCAGTAAAATTTACATGACAAGCAGACTGGGAAAGGCTGAGGGCAACATTAGCTGTTGCTAAACAGTATGTAGCTCATTTGCGTGCTGGGGCAAGTAGGAAGTACAGTTTAGTCCGAGGAGGGCTCCTTTTCTTGATTTTTGGAATGTCTTTCCTCAGTTTATTTTGGACATATTCTTAGATTCCCTTGGATATATCAGTAAGATGGACATAAAGAAATATATGCCTTCACATCAACCATTAAGCATTTACAGGAAAGAAGGATAAAAGTTTAGGTACAGTCTTTGCCAGACTGGAGATCCATGGTGAAAATTCAGTGCATCCAAGGAAGCTTAAAAATATGTATGCAGGTATCTAGTAACAGGTCGCAACATTAACATGATTATAGCAGTAAAATCATTTGAGTTGGCCCAGGCCAATGTGCATTCATCAATAAATGCAGGACCTGTGCCTTTTTCATATTTACATACTTATGTTCTTATATATACCTCTATGGTCCTGCCAGATGTTGCTGAACTAGAAATCCAAGCAAAACCAACCATCTTGGTTAACGGATTGTGGTGCTGGCAGTTGTAATTTAGCAACATCTGGAAAGGCAGCGATTCCAGTTCCCACCTATGTAAACCCTGAACTACTTTCCAACCATCCTCATAACATCTCCATCTTTACATCATTTAATTTACCAATCTTGTTTCAAGTTACAGCTATGAATGTTGTCATTTTTTCCAATGTAAAATAATATTGTCCTGGCTTGATGAGTTGGTGGAATATATACTCAGATATCTCCTTGATTCCAAGATAAGAGAACACATGGCATGGAATAATTAGATACTTTTGCTACTACAGTCATGAAAGAATTAAACTGGTTCAATAAATGCCCAATTTTCATCCACAAAATTTTCATCTATATCATTTTTTCATCAATTTTCATCCACAAGATTTTCATCTACATAATTTTTCCCCCTAGAATTTTGTTTGGTTTTGAAACCAAATATATGTCTTGTTTACAGATAGAAGAGAAATTAGAGGCCTGCATCACTAATACCTATTTTCTAAATATTTTAATTTCCTTTGAGTTAAATATTTGTTTCTTTTTTGTAAGTTTAGAATAAAATCTCACTTCATAGTGCTTGCCAGAAATGGATTGCTTAATGTAAAATTGATGCTTCAGTGCAAATAAATATAAATATAAATGCAGAAAAAGCAAACGTGAAGATAAATGGGAAATTATACTGAAATAATTTATATGCATGTGTGATCTATCAATCATCATTCAAACTACAGTCTCTCTCTCTCTCGGTTTCTCTTTCTGTCTCAGAATAGGATGCCCTTTTGAAATAAATTTCTACTAAAATGCTGGAAGATTTAAAAATATTTGTAATCCAATATAGTCAGTTTGATTTAAGGATAGGTGAATCTATAACTTCAATTTGTCCAATTTCTCTGCTAGCATGAGAGGGTATTTCAAGTTTAGAATGATATTTGGTATGTATATTTGTACCATACCTTTCTATAAACGTAGATTTTTATCAGCAAATTTAATAATATACACTATTTTGCAGTTTTTCCAAATATAACATTTTTTTTATACATTGTTTTCATAAATTTCTGCAAGCTGCTCTATAATTTTATTTTTAAGTGCTACTTTGCCCATTTTAAAGAAAGGAATTACAAAGGGCAACAAAGCTTTGGTTCATGAGCAGTTCTGAAAAAATAAAATTTAGGTAAGTTCTACTTGGAATACAAACTGAATGAATTATTCTGCTATCTCTAGTTTGGATGTAACAGGAAAGCTGATGTCCTATGTCATTCTCCAGCAAGGCTTTGAGGCAACTCAAATCATATACTGATGGGCTTCAGCTAAGGTCTCTTATTATACAAGGAGTGACAAAGCTAGTTCACAGGTCTGGATGGGCAGCTGTTCATTAAGCACCTCTCACCTAGACTAAGGATTAGAGTGATGCACATGCTGCTATGCAATTGCTCCAATGAACAGGATTATTTCAGATCCTTGCAATTTGGCAAAAATTAGACTTAAAATAATAATAATAATAATCAGGGTTAATCTGCTTTGGATCTCAAAACAGATTGCCCCCCCCTTTCTCATAGGCAACATATTTAAGTTTATTGATGTACCAGTTTTGTGTACTGCTGTAATCTCATAATTGATTCCTGGCAGTTAACAGTATAAAAGATGAAAACACAACAGCACACAGAGTCATTGTTGTGTGGTGGTTCACGATTGAACTGGCACTGCAGAGACCCAGGGTTAAATTCACCCTCTATTCAGAAACTCATTATATGACATTGGGCCAGTCACTTTCTGACTTTCTGACTGGGCTTGAACCTACCTCAGATGATTGTTATGGAGAAAAAAGGAGGAGGGAGTCTTATGGGTGCGATCCTTAAATAAATAAATAACTATCAAGCATCACAAAATTAATTATTACACTAGCCACCTAGCCAGCCCTGGCTCCTTCATTTTTGAAAAGCTCTCCAAAATTATTTCCGTTCTTTTCAGCCTTCCAAAAGCTATTAGGTGGAGTTTTGATCACAGAGCTATGATTGACATTTGGAATTTTTTTAGCCTTCCCCACAGATGTCCCTACAAATACTTTTAAAATACAGTGGTGCCTCACAAGACGAGATTAATCCGTTACGGAAGAACGCTCTTAGTGCGAAATGCTCGTAAAGAGAAACGCAGTTTCCCATAGGAAACAATGGAAAGTCAG
>JANHZU010007886.1:3999-24991 GCA_032468055.1 Acrochordus granulatus | reverse complement strand
ACCCCAGGGCTGCCAAGGGCATGCTGGCCAGGGTCTGGGCGTGAGCGAGGAGGGCCAGAACACGCCACCGATACTAAACATTTGGGGGCATCTTCTCCTGTAACAGCCTGCCCTCCTGCTCCCATAGCACCCTCTACCCGTAACCACCTGGATATCCTCTCCTGCCCTAGAACCCCCCAAACAAGAAATACCCTCCACCCCACTACCACCCTTACTCCCGGGCATGGGGTCTACATTCCCACCAACAAACAACTAAAACACTCACTCCCAGACAACCAGGGAGGGGCAATGTCAGAGGGCCCAGGCACTATAGCAAGCTCTCAGAACAAGGGCCCCTGCCTCACACCCTCCCCCAACCACACCCTCCCCCTAGACCAACTCTCACACCGAAGGCCAGAGGGAGGACACTCATCCATATCCCTTGCCCAGCTCTCACTCTGGGCAAGGGCGCCCATCGACTCAGCCACCAGCTGGCCCCGGCTCACACCCAGAGGTGTAACTCCTTGGCTGTAACTCCTTCATTCACTTGCCTATCACGTTTGATATTAGTTGGAGTCAAACAATACCTTTAAGAAATATTTATTTAATATTATTTTTATAAACAATTCAAGGCAGTGAGCATCCCTAATATTCCTTTCTTCTCCTACTTTCTGCACAACAACTCTTTGAAGTAGATTGGGCTGAGAAAGAGTGACTGGCCAAAGTCATCCAGCTGGCTATAATGGCTAAGGTGGGACTAGAACTCACTGTCTCCCACTTTCTAGCCTGGTGTCTTAACCACTAGACCTAACTGCTCTCTCTGAAATACATATCCCCTGAATACAGCCAACACAGAGAAAATGACAGTGGTAGACTGTGGTGACATAATTATCATCAATAATCTTTTCAGATGAGAATGTTACATTTTGGAGTGCTCCTTTTCTCCCATTCCCAGAAAATACTTTTCTTTGTGTAGTAATCTAGCGTATCAGGCAAGGGGCTACAGCATATGTATTTAATATATAGTCATGTCATTTATTACATGAGGAAATGTATATGTAAAATTTGACTACCTGAAATGTATTTACTGATTAATTTCTTAATAAACCTTTTTGCTCCCAAGGGCTCTTAGTGCTCTTGAAAAGAAAAATATTGCAAATCTGTGATGTTGTACTTCAGTAGCATGTCACATTTTCATGTTCATTTCATTTGTAGAAAGAATTCTAACTTTACTCACCTGATCTGGAATGCTCTGACTTTACAATCTCCATATTCAAGGTGCTTCCAAATAATACCTCCTTTGATTATTTTTATTTAAGAAACCGTCAGTAACTTTCTTTATAACATTGGCTATACTGAAAGTACATCCCTTCATCTATACTCTATATGTCCACAGAGTCTCTAGTTTTCAGTTCTAGTAATAACAGAAATCAATATTCTTGTGCAACAACAGCGTTATCGAATCTAATGAATACACATTTATCTGCTTTAAATGTCAGGCTCATTTTCAGAAAACATACCTCCTGGATAGATGCATTCCTACTGAAAAAAAATGCAAGATTGAAATACCTTTACCCTGTAAGGTGCTTTTCTTTTAGATGCTCATTGCTTAAAGAGAAACATCAGCTGTATTTTACTTTATCATATAAAAAGTTTCAGAATTTAATTAAGGGTCAAGTACCCAGACTAGATAAATGCAACACTGAAAGTGTATTTCTGATCTCTCTGAAGTCTGCAATCATGAAAATTATTATCATTGAGTAAAACTGGTTTCAGGGATGGTAACTGGAAGATGGAATCGGTATTAGTCAGCCACAATTTACATAATAATGGGTTCCCAGTTTTCATCAGCACCTTTTGTTTGTACAGTGCTTGCTGCTCCAGCAAATTGTCAAAATGTCATTCCTCTCCAATCAGCCAGAAAATATCAACAGTAAACAAGAAACAAGACAAAAATCCTCTGATTAAAAATATGGCAAAAGTGAAAATGTCTGGTTCTTCTGAATATTGTTATTCCTGTAATGTCAATGATACAGGTGGATGGCTTCAGAAATGTGCTATTACTTTTAATAAAGAAGAACCCATCATTAGGAGTGTCACTCAAACCATACCACAGAGACCATGCCTTCTTGGTTTGTTGATTTGGCCTGGCTTTAGCATTGTCAAGCCTGTTGAGCAATCTTGACTCTCCAATGGATAAGCATTAGAGAGAAGCAGTCAATCCAACTCAGTGTGATGTAACCAAGTATAAACTGGTAAAAAAGTCATCACAGAACCCCAGAGATGCACTCTTTGGATGGTCCATGGATAGGAGAAAAAAGACAGATTCCATATCTCCAATATTTTGTCATACTTCCAGACAAAGCTCAATGGCGACATCAGTCTATTGAACCTGTCATACATGCTGCCAACCCATAAGCTTGTTTTATCCTGTTGCATTAATCTGCATTTTAAAAACTGATATACTTTTCACACAATGCCCATTTCTAAACACACATAAAACATATATTTGGGTATATACTATTTGGACAAGAATGAGCTTATAATATCAGTATTGATAATGATGGATGATTATATTCAGTGTGTTTGTTGAGTAGAGGCAGAACAGGTCTTGTGTCACAGGAATTGCAAAGATAGAATTCTTCAAGCATCATCTAGCACATGGGAATCGCAAATAAGCAGGAAAAAGACTTTTCCCAGCACATCACTTACATATTGCCCGTTATCCCTATTTAATTGCATCCGATAGCCTTTTCTTTCTATAGCATGGTTTTATGGTAGACTTTATTGTTTCTTTTATTGTTTTCTAAGCTACGTTTATGTAAATTCTGCCTCAAGTAGATGAAGATGATAAGGAGATCCTAAATTGTCTTAAGAAGATGAACAAATATCCTCCATCCACTTTTCACAGCTGCAGCAGGTTTTATGATAATCATTCCTCCTGTAATGTTTCTGGCCGATATGCTTTTTGATAGATTTTTATTATAATTTTATGAAATAGATTATTACATCTAGTACTTTCCAAATAACAAACTAGAGGTGGTGCCAACTGCCCAGGTAGCTCATGGCTGAATGAGCATTTAAATTTGAGTCTATTACCTAAAAAAGGAGAAGAAAGAAAGAAAGAAAGAAAGAAAGAAAGAAAGAAAAAGAAAGAAAGAAAGAAAGAAATACTGGCCGATAAAAAACTGACCACTACATTTAAAAGAAAAGCAAATATATCCTAACCCTGAATGAATGAAGTGATGATAAAAGCCCTTGTCACAGGATTTAGAAGAGCTTTAACAAATTTGTGGTTATACTGCAAAATACAGGATTTTCAGAAAGTAAAAACAGAGTACGATGCTTGGATGTTTGGGAATGTATAGTCCCCTACAGTAAAATCCACCTGTTAGGTAGGCAGACAAGACGCTTGTTGTAACTCTCCAACAGGGAGACTGGAGACTTCTTGCTTCACTCAGATATTATTAAGGCCACTCATATTTAGTGACTGAACTAATTAATGACAATATCCACACTAGCTAATACCAACAGTTTGTAAAAAAAAGATAGCTGTGTTGATTTGCTCTTCAGCAGCCATCTGAGGTCGGGTACTCATAGAATCTGCTCTGTCTAAATAGATTAGAACATAATTGTTTTTCAAAATTATTTTCCCAATTTTCCTCTTTCTTTTGTCCTGGAATTTTTAAGGAAAGGATGAACTATAGTCATATTGTATACACTGCTAGGAACTGTGTAACCATCACAGGGGTTAGTCTTTATACAAAAATCTTTTTATTTTGAAAAGCTGAAATCTCTTTTTATAGTGTCATTTGTGAAAACAAAACAAAACAAAAAAATGGATAAATGTAACAGATTCAAGCTGTACCAAAGGTTGTAGTTGTATTCCTATATCTTTTATATCACAATCAATCATTAAAGCTCTCATTTTGTGCATTTTGATCTGCTTACAATTAATACTAACTCAAAAGTTTCAATGATAGTCCAATTGCGAAGATGAAAGAACAAAATTTGCAGATAACCACCCAAAACTCTATGACTTCAGATTATTTCTTGACAATTTGTCACATTTATTCTATGAAAGCTCAAAGAAGAGTAATACAAACTTTTGGAACAAAAATACTAGTCACTCTTCCTACACAGCTACTATTTTCCTGGAAAATCTTATCCAAGTGGTCCTATATCATATCACCACATTAATATACAGTATATGACACTATTTTATTATGAAATACAGTTTGGAGTGATCTTAAAGGTATAGGACTAGAACCTGAATTCTAGTCCTGCCTTAGGCATGAAGACAGCTGGGTGAGTTTGGGTCAGTCACTCTCTCTTAGGCCTAGGAAAAGGCAAACTACATCTGAAAAAGTTGCCAAGAAATTTGCATGGACTTGTCCAGATAGCCTCTCAAGAATTAAGACTGACATGAAGCTGTGTATTCACAAATTATTATAAAATAAATATATTTAAAAATATACAAATAGTATAGTAATCTGTAAAATTACTATATTTTAGAATCCAGGAAAGAATCCCTAATGTACGGCTAACTCTCTATTGCAAGCTCAAAATTACTGATAAATTCTTTTTCAATAATTCATTCTGGAACCACTCCTTGATGGCAAAGGATACACTAAAATCAGTTTTTAATAACAGCAGATTTGATTGATTACTAGGAGTTCAGTAATCTATGCCATTTTGTTCTATTACTAACTCTTTCTTTTCTGGACTCATGGGGCTGTTACCTATAGTTAAAACTACTACCTTGAAAGTAGCCCATAATCCACAAAACCTTGTACTTCAATGAACTGATTACTTTTTAAGGTGCTACAAAGCTCGGTTCCCACCACAATAGACTCATATAACTTGTTCTCTATGAAGAATGAATACATTAGGTTCTCTGAGAGACAATTATAGTGCCAGCAAATGGAATAAGCACACATATTTTTCATAAAAATATATAGGTTACATCAGAAATACAGCTAAAAAGGCAGCTAGTTAGCAGCTGCCACTATAACCTTTATCTGCATCCATGGAAACTGGGCTAAAGATGGAGTTCCATTTTATTATTCTCACACCCACAATGTTAAGCTCTGAATCCCATTGCAATTTAATGGCTAAAATCAGAAGGCAGATCTGTGTTCATTGGACCAGTGCCGACATTCTCTTAGCTAATGAGCACTATAAACATTTTCATGCCAGGAAACCAATGCAAGTGGAAATATTATGCCATCCTGCAAACACAGATACATACAAAATGGTCAATGAAGTCAGTTTCTGCGATCCTTTACACAGGTGATCATTTCAGGAAACATAATTCTATTGAATTCAAGCTTATTTCCAAAAGATGTCTTTATTCCAGATACTTATGGTTCCAAGTAGCGGATAGCATTTATTTTCTGTATTATTTGAAGTACTGAAGCTGTAAGGAATTCCTTGTTTCCTTTTTATTTTAAAACCCAGAAAATAATGAATACTAGCACAACAAACAAATGTAGCAAGAAAAAAAAGGGATTGTCTTTGTTCTTTGTTCTAATTTGAGTCTTACTCTTCATTAAAAGAAACCTGCTGTATTAGGAAAAATGAAGAAGAGGACAAGAAGTATGTTACTTGAGAGATCAGCAACTGGATTTTCTTTGTTTTTCATTTTTGCTTACAAGAAACAAGCTGGAAATGGGAAATTTGCATTTGATCAGAAGTGTTGATCATGTTAGAATATCATGTCATCTAATCAGCAAACTTCCCTGTAATGTGGAGGTCTTTCTAAGATACCAAGGTGATGTCATTAGGCAAATTTTCATCTGGTTAGTATTTCACATTTGGAAGATCTAAGAATCACAGAATCAAGGGATTGAAAGGGTTCTTGGAAGTCCTCTAATCCACTTCCTTTTCATTGCAAGATCTGCTATAGCAGTTTGGACAGAAAGCTATTCATCTTCTATTTGAAGTCCTTCAGTAAATCATTTTCAGATGATTTTCACTGATTTTTCAGAAAATCAGTACTTTAAGAGGCAGTCTATATTAAGTGTCCTTGATATCAAACTCAAACTTCCTTTCTTATAGTTTTTACCCATTGCTTTAGTGTCATTTCAGGGCAACCGCAAGCAAGCATATCCCCTTCATTATATGACAATCTTTTTTATTAATTAACAGATATCAAAAACTCAAGGGAATGGTTAACATCTTAGAAAGGAAAGACATGATTCAAAAATATCTAGCTGGGCTGAAGCAGTGGCCAAAACAAACAAGTTGAAATTAAACTGGTAGAATATAAGTCTAACAAGGAAAAAAAAAGCTTAAAGTTTAAGTATAGAAAATGTACAGTAGCTTGGCAGTAGTACATGTGAAAAGATTCAATGTGTTTTAATAGAACACAAAAGTCTCCTGATACCCTACTCAGTGTTCTTATCTGATGCAGAACAACTGGTTGTCCTTTTTAAAGATGGTCATGAATCCATTGAACAGTTGTATTGTGTAGTCCCATTTTACCATTTGTCTAATTAGAAATGAGAAACATTGACTCTCATTAATCCAGGTCATGATTTGTAGCAAAATTGTAAAAAATGCAAACTTTTTTAAAAAAGGCAACTGGGCTTTTATTATTAGATGTAACCAAAAAACATTTCAACTCCTATCCAGAAGTCTTTTTTAATCCCATATGAAAAAGAAAAAAGATGGTAAGAAATATATACATTTCTCAAAAATGGGCAGGAAACAAGATACACAGATTGGTTCTTACATAATAAGCTAAAACAGAGTGAGAACAATAAAGATTTAAAGACTGTCTTTTATATAAATCTTTATTGCTCTTAATCTGAAAAAAGGATTGAAAAAGACTCCTGGATAGGAGTTGAAATATTTTCTGGTCACATGAAATAATAAAAGTCCAGTTGCTTTTTGAAGAAAATTTAAATTTTTTTGCAATTTTGCTACAAAGAAACACTGATGTTTTAGTGAGGTCAAAGTATATTACAAGTATCTTTCACTGGTAGCTATTATCTCATAGATAGCAGTTTTAGCTATAGTCTTCTATAGATGAATGTATCAATCCAGCACTGCCAGAACTGGAATTTTCAATAGTATTGAAAACTAAAAGACAACCTACCTATGAAGAAGGACATCACAATTCCATTTAAGTGTAGTGAAATGGTTGCTCAGCCCAAACAAAAATGTTCTTTACAATTTCCTTATTTTTCTCCTCTTAATGTTGAACTATAACATTTTGTCAAGACAAACTGCAAGTTCCTTTATAAATATTGCACATAGTGCACACGTACACCCCTCCAGTTATATGTGCAGTCAAGAGGCTAAAGGTCACCAACATATCTCCTTGAGCCTTTGGTAATGCCATCATATTTGTTCTAGGTAGGCTTCTGTCAATGATGAAAAACTGTATATTAGTACATTCATAAAGCATAATATATGGAATACTCCTGTCTCTTTCAGTCAACTTTCTTCTTCATCTTAAAATATCCCCAGATTCTATTTTTACTAAAATGTTAGCCCAGCAAAGGAAAAATGTTAATAACTTCCCCTGTCAAGAACTATATATTTCTCTCATGGAATAATGCCAAATATCTTTTGTAATAAAAAGCTTGAACTGTTTTGCTAATAAAAGCTGCTTGTTCTGGTAACCATAAAGGTCAGGCAGAAAATAATGTTGCAGATCCTTATCTTTTATAATAATGTCACTTTCTATCATTATTATAACATTTTTGGGCAACAAATTGCAGAGAAAAGATATGATGTCCTTACAACTAGGATCACTTGTCCATTAGAAAGCATTAGTTTGCAAAAGCTGTTAATCAGTTAGAATACCAAAATGTAAGAAAGACAGTAATACATAAGAACTAATAACAATTTGAAATCAAAGCATGGAACTCATAAGATATATTAAATAGTGAACACTAATTTTCTCTGGAATTCCTCAAAACCATTGTGCCTCATATAGGACTAATAGCAATTTGAAATCAAAGAATTTAACTCACAGGATATATTAAATAATGAGCATTAATTTTCTCCGGAATTGCTCAAAACCATTAGTTGGTGACCATTTTATAACTGAAATAATATGTATTCATACTTTTAGCCAAGAGAAACTGTATGAGGTATTTTGTTTGACAACGTGGCTGTTCCTGGTTGGAACATCATCTGAACTAAGAGGTCACTTTCTGACACCAGATATTCTGTCAGGATAACCCTATAAATGGGGAATTCATGCCTCTATAGGAAATATCACAGCAGTCTATGTAGAAAGAATCCTTAGCCATCCAGGTAAAAAAACAAATCTGAAGGCTTGTAAATCTTATCAGCTGTACTTTAATTTTTTTGATGTTAAGGTTAAGCTTTCAACTTCATCACAAAATCTTTATCAAAACCAATTAAAAATAGGAGAAAGAAGGGAGTCTATTGATGTAAAATAGACTTAACACCATCTCCCCATTGCCCTTCAGTGCAGTCAGCCCCCCAAACCATCAGCCTTCATGGCAAAGAGGAAGGGGCAAGGTAAAAAACAGCCTATTTTGAGAATAAACTATTTAACCAAGTGACTCCAGATCTTCTGGGGCTACAGTTCCTAAACCTCTCAACCTATCAACTGTTGGCAGGGAATTCAGAAAATTGTAGTCCCAACACATGTAGGGATGGCTTGTAAAGGCTTATTAAGAATATATTTTCTGGAATGTTTGAAATCCTAAATTAAAGTTGAAATATTTCTTCATACTTATGTCAATGAAGATTCTCAGTCATCCAAGTAGATTTGTCTGGAGGTTGAGTCATGACAACTAGACTTGTTTTCTTTTTGGATTGAGATGTTTTGCTGCTTATCCAATGACTAAATCTCCAGAAAGGATCTTCATACTTACTGCTAATTTCTTCAGTTCCTTTAACCATTATGCATGTGTGTGACTTGTCCATATTGACTCCTGGCAACCGTCTGGACCAGTCCCTGCAGTTTTCTTGGCAAGTTTTTTGAAATTGGTTTTCTTTTGCCTCCTTCCTAGGGCTGAGAGGATGTGAATGGACCAGGATCACCCAGCTGGCTTTATGCCTCAGATAGGACTAGAACTCATGGTCACTTGGTTCTCTTGCCTACACTAAATTGGCTCTCTTTCTCTCTCCCTAACCATAAAGGATAGATGATAATGTGCAAACAATTAATGGGGTTAATGCACAAATAGAATTGCAAAGGCTATGAATAGCCAATTCCTATTTTGTCCCCTGATGTCCTGCTGCATTGCCTGGTGATAGATGGTGATGATAAGTTTTGTGTTCCTGAGAGGGAAGAATGAGAATATCAGGAGTGTATGCTAGGAGTATATATTCCTAGAAGGGTCACCCAAGGTCTGAAGGTCATCCCAACTGCCCAGATAAAACAAACAACACCCCTATTAGGCAGTAGTGATATAGAAAGATGCCAAAGGCATCACTAGATCACTTTAGTAACAATGGCAAAAACATCCATTCATACTGTGATTGTGAAGGCAAAATGGATAAACCACTTATGTATTTTTAACAAAAAAACCCCACATGGATAGAAAGTATAAATGATTGGTGATATAATGCCAGATGAAGGGCCCCTCAGGTTAGATAGCATTCAACATGCTACTGGGGAACTGCTAATGGTCTTTCAGAGTATAATAGTATTTATGACATGGCCTTTGGGATGTCTAGTTGCTGATGTTGCCATATGGGAAAAGAAAATTCAAAACAGCAAAGATAGCATTAGATACATGGAATGTAAGAAGCATGAACACAGGAACACTCAGCAAAGTGAAAGATGAAATAAAACAACTTCAAATTGACATCTTAGACATCAATGAATTTATATGAACTGGGATTAGACAGGACTTTGTGCAAAGCTTTGGGGGAGTAAGTGAACATCATTTATTACTCAGGACATGAAAAACAAAGAAGAAACAGTGTTTTATAGCTAGGAAGGGTAAAGCAAGAACAGGATTTGACTACAATGCAATCAATGACCAAATAATATTGATTAAACTTTGTGGACAACTCTTTAAAATGACAATCATTCAAGTTTATGCTCCAATCAAAGATGTAAAAGAAGAGGAGATTAATGATTTCCTAATCAAGTTCAATTTGAAATTGACAGAACATGAAAGCAAGATGTGCTGTATCTGACTGGAGACGGGAATGCCAAAGTTGGAAATGTGAAGGAGGAAAATGTAGTTGGATTGTATGGCTTAGGAAACTTAAATGAAACAAGAACCCAATTTATCAATTTCTGCCACTCCAATGATTTCTTCATAGCTAATACTGTCTTCAAACAACCAAAATGATGCCTCTGTTCATGGACATCACCAGAATATATAGAAATCAAATTGATTATCTTATTGCTAAAAGGACATGAAAGAGTTCAATTATAGCATCAAAGAAAATGGCCAGGTGCTGATTGTGGAACAGATCATGACATGAGCAATTGCTCATGTGCAACCCCCAAGTTAAGCTAAAGAAGAAGAAGAAAGCTAGTCAGTTTCTATGATATGATCTTGAGTGTATCACCACTTTCAAGGAGAACATCAGGGATTCCTTTGAAGTTCTGAATCTCATTGAAAGAGAACTAGAGGAATTATGGAATGAACTTAAAGAAATCTACAAGGATGAATGTGAAAATAGATTTCCAAAAATCAAAAGAACAAAGCAAACTGGAGGTCAGAACAAACCATAGAAACTGCCAAGAAAAGAGAAGCAAAAATCTAAAAAAAATTGCCAAGAAAGACAAAAATCTCAAAAAGGAACTTAACATAGAATTTCAGAGAGTGGTTAGAAGAGACAAGAACCAGTATTGTAAGAACTTCTGTAAAGACATTGGAGATGTAAACAGACATGGATTCTCTGAATTCAGAAGGCCATTCCAAACTCAAATTGGAATGCTGAAGAGCACAAATAGACATATAGTAACTGATTTGAAGAGATATAGAAACACAATAGAGACATCAAAATCCAACATACCTCAGTATAATCTCTAGTACTAGAAGATGAAGTTAGATAAGCACTCCGGTCATTACCAAGTTAGAACAGGACATACACACTGAAAAATGTAAACAGCAGAAGAAGACTCAGTCATGTTTCTAACTAAGCGATGCCAGCAAATTTGGAGAACAGCATAGTGGCCAACAAATTGGAAGGGGCCAAAATATATTCCAATGCCCCCCAAAAGAGAAAATAATTCTTAGAATCATCCAATGCAAATTAGAGCCCTACATGGAAACAGAGATGCCAGAATGTTCAAGCTGGTTTTAAAAAGATGAAGAAACGTGCCACATCTATTCTGTCTGTCTGTCTATATATCTATGTCTCACATTTCTTCACCTTTTTAAAGCCAGCTTGAACATTCTGGCATTGCCTGTCTCACACTCAGAGTGAGATATTATTGCTGATGCATGCTGAATAACGAAGTCCAAAAATACCAAAAATAAATCAAGATGCGCTATATTGATTATAGATAAACTTTTGATTGTGTTGATCATATCAAACTGTGGAAAGTGCTCAGAAAAATTGGAATTCCAGAACATCTCATTGTCCTCATGAGAAACTTATAGACAGGTCAGGAAACCACAATATGTACAGAACACATTGAAACAGAATGTTTCCAGATTGGCAAAGGAGTGAAACAAGTCTGCTCTTCTTATTTTTTCAACCTATATGTGGAATATATATTAAGGGAAGCTAGATTGGAAGAAGATGAATGTGGTTTTAAGACTGGAGGAAGAAACATTAATAACCTGGGCTATGCTGAGACCCTGCTTTGATAGCTGAAGATGGATCTGCAATCCCTATGATTAAAAATCAAAGAACACAGTGAAAACATGGGACTAAAATTAAATATAAAGAAGACCAAACTAGTGACAAGAGGTAGAACAACTAGCCCTAGTCTGTGAAGACTCTCACTCGTCCAGGGTAATTGCATCGCAACAAAGTTTAAAAAACAGGCATCTGGACTGGATTTTTCTCAACAGTAAAGGAACAAGCAGTGAAGAAATATCCTGCAGAATGGTGCTAGGCAAAGTTGCCATGAAAGTCTTTGAAGATATATTCAAATGCCATGATGCACCTATACTATAGAAATCAGAATCATGCAAGCCATGGTATTCCCTGTGACACTCTGTGGAAGTAAATGCCAGACTTTAAAGAAACAGAATAGGAAAAGTATTGATGCCTTTGAACTTTGCTGTTGGAGAAAACCACTGAAAATACCATGGATAGACAAGAAAGGAAACCATTGGACCACTGAACAAATCAACCCAGAGTTCTCACTTAGGCACAGATGACCAAATTCAAATCACCCTACTTCAGATACATTATGGGAAAATCCAGCTCTCTAATGCTGGGAAAGGTGAAAGGAAAGAAAAGGATGACTAGTAGCAAGGTGGATGGATTCAGTCACAATGGTGATGAGTGCATCATTGGAAGACCTGAAAGACCAGGTTAGGGATAGGTCAGCATGGAGAAAATCTATGTGATTTCTAGGAGTAAAAAATAACTTGATGGCACATAATCAATCAATTAAGTAGTATCCAATCTGTAAAGCTCAATATATTTTTTCCTCAAAGAGGTAGATATCTTTCCCTTAAACACTGCCACCTTATGGGATCTAGTAAGTGTGCCTTTTTGGTGGTAGCCTCTGCCCTATGGAGCACTCTACCCCTGTAGTTTAGCTGCTCTATCCTCCTAGCCTCCCAAACAGCATTGAAGATCTGGATTTCCCCCAAAGCACTGGAATAGGATGAGTATGTCAGAAGCTTGACCTGGTTCCATGTTTTTATTTTTAATGTTTATGGTTTTAATATAGTTTTTATATTGTTTTTATTCTTGACTGGAAGCTGTGAGAGGCTAATATAAGATGGGTAGTTACATAAATGTTTTAAACAAACAAATTTAATTGAAAAACTTTTAAGTTTTAACAACCAGTGTATTATGATTTCCTTGTTTATACGGTATTTCACTTTCAGTATTACATTTCTAGTTTGTAGCTTCCAATTTCCAAAAGAACTCAGAAAAGCCTGCACTCCATAAAGACTATTGTCACACTATAATAATATCCACACACACACACATGCAGATGTGTGTACACACCCCTATACATTTTAACTGTCATTCAGTCATCTAATTTAATAATACACTTTCCCCAGTGGAACAATTTATCTGTATGCCAAAAAGTGGAGAGCAAAATCCATGATTTTAATTCATGCCTGTAAAATGATACTCTCATTTAATTCAAATAAATACATTTAGCAAAGAGGTCCAACTGTTATGATTTCTGGAATATTTTCAGCACTGGTTCTGATGGACTTTGTGCAAAGCTCTGGGGGAGTAAGTGAACATTTGGTCTGGGCTGGGGAACAGAATGGCTTCACTAGAGCACTTTTTAACTTCTACAGATCTTTGTTCCCTTCGTAGAAGCTAAAGTTTCAGCTCCACAGTTGCTATAAATAGTTATAAGCTGCTATAAATGTCTTCTTCTTCTTTTTGAAGACAATTGTTTGCATAGAAATCTCCTTCAAAATATTTTACCTGGCTACGAAGACAGTTGAATTTAATAGCAAGGAAATAATAATTAAAAAATGAAGCAAAAGTGATGTTTGGCTGTTTTTTTAAGAAGACCAAAGCTGTAGCAGAAAAGGGACAAACAAGCGCTTTCGAACCTCCCACTTGATTCCACTCTGTAGCATCAACAAATACATGAGGATTCTAATTAACCATGGAGAACGGTAATCATGATGTGCAATAGTAAAAATTGCAAAAAAATTTGCAAAGTTTTTTTTAAAAAGGCAATTTTTTTCCATTTTTACTACCTCTCATGACCTGGATTAATGAGAATATTCATAGAGATGAGGTGCAATGCTTTTCCATACATGAGGAATGATATAAAAGGAACACAAAAAAGAATTTAGTGCACAGTTGCATATGTGTGGAGAGAGGGATGAGGATCACACCCCTCAAATTCTTAAACTTTATGGTGATAAATTGTGCTAAACTCATCTAGGAAAGCAGAAATGACTCAAAGAACTCAGAGAATTTTCTCCAGGGATATTTACATACAAAGAAGTTTTTTCCAAATTTTACATGAAGAGCAAACTGAGACTAATTCTTTTTTTTAGGTATAGCATCTGTGGAATTTGAAGAAATGCCCAAAGCATTCTTACTATAAGTATCATTTCCCAACAGGATAAAACCAAATATTATCTTACAAATGCCTATACATAATATTTGATAATGTATAGACACACATCTGAGTCAGATTTCCAATTAACTCAGAAGACCAAGTCAATTAAAGTAAACAGTGGGTCTTTTTAAAAGATCCACATGCATAATGATGGCATTTCAAAGTGCCACAATGGATATTCCTACTGCCCATGAACAAAGGACTGATTTTTTTTTTTTACAAATACCACAAGAAGTATACATAAATGAAGGGCTCAAATTTGCTTTTCAGAGATACCCTTGTTATTGACTGCACTGGGAATGGGATGTAATTATCAAAGGACATTATACCTTTTTACACAGAGACTGAGTATTCTTCTCTAAACTGCACTTGTTTAACTACAAGAGTCAGATCTGGAGGAGAATTGGTCACTCAAGGAAAATAATAGTCTCACACAGAAGTTAACCTGTTCAGTCTACCTGAGTTCCCATCAATATTTGGTCTATAAACATAATAAATATTTGATTTTATTTAAGCTTCCATCAAATGTGGTGCACTGTAGTGGAGAAGAACAAAGGTGAATGGACTTAGTTATAGAGATGATGAGTACACTCTTGTGAGCCCTGAAGGGCTAGGTTGGGGATAGATCATCAGGAAGATCTGTCTATAGGATTGCTAAGCACTGACACTTAATTTGACTTGAATTAAATATAGTGTTTTGACATTGAGGTTGTGATACATATGAACCTGTCTTATTCTGGAATGGGCCATTGTTCCATATAAGTTTATTGCATCACCAGCAGCTGAAGATTCTCTATGCCTCCTTGAGGTTGCTTGGCCTTCTGAACTATGGTGCTTTCATGCTTTTTAATCTAATGACATCTATGTTGTTTCATAGCATTCCTAAATTTGTAAAGTTAAAGCATTAATTAGGAAAGCACAGGAGCCGGAGGGCAGGCCATTACAGGAGAACATGCCCCCAAGGTTTAGTACTGGACATGTGTTCCAGCCCTCTGCACTCACGCCCAGCCCCTGGTCAGCATACCTTTGGAGGCCCTGTGCTCTGGCTGTTCTGGTGAATGCCAGGTCAGTCAATAATAAAGCTCTCCTCATTTGTGATGTCACTGAGGAGGAGCAAGCTGACCTGGTATGCATTACAGAGACCTGGCTGGCTCCAGACTGGGGGTTGCCCTCTTGGAGATGTGTGCAGCCAGTTTTAAGATTTGGCACCAGCCAAGACCCCATGGCAAGGGAGGAGGGGTGGCAGTGGTAATCTGAGAATCTCTCTTTGTCTCCAGAGGCCTTGCTCCACAAGTATCTAGTTGTGAGATCCTGTTCTTGAAGCTCAGCTCAATTGGGATTGTTGCTACTGTATCAGCCTCCCTACTGTGTAGTAACCTCCCTGTCTAAGCTGATTGAAGCCATCTCAAGATTGATGGTGGACTTCCCCAGGCTGATGGTTCTGGGGGATTTCAATTTGCCATCCTTGAGTTTGTCCTTGCGATTAGCTCAGGAATTCCTGGCCTCCATGGTAGCCATGGTCCTATCCCAGATTATTTTGGGCCCTACTCAAGACAGTGGTCACACTCCAGATATGTTTTCTTGTCAGAACAATGAGGTGACATGGTGGAAGAACTTTCAACACCCCCCCTTTTCATGGTCAGATCATGTCTTGGTGTCTCTGAGATTCTCTTATGCCATCCTCCTCTGCAGAAGGTTGGACCTATTTGAGTGGTGCACTGTTGGTGACTAATGACCCAGATGGGTTTCATGTCCTGGGGACATTCCTGCACAATTCTGTCAAAACCCTGGTTATGTCTTGGAATTAATGCGGCCTCTCTCTACCTACCGCACTCACTGCTCCCCATGGGTTATCAAAGAGTTATGAGTGCTGAAGTGGGTAAAGAGACACCTGAAATGCCATTGGTGGAAGATGAGGGAAGAATCCAATGAAACACGAGCTATAGCTGCTATCAAGGCCTACCTTGTGGTGATAAGGGCAGCAAAATGTAATTATTTCTCTGCCCTTATTGTATCTGCAGAATGTTATCCAGCCCTGTTTGGAGTCACCCAATCCCTTTTTGGAAGGGGAGATTCAGGAGGTCTTCTGCAGCACCATGCAGAGGAATTTATGGAACACCTAGTGGATAAAGTTGCTCAAATTCAATCCCAGTTGGAAGCCAGGCAAGTCCACTTGAGATGCCTTGGGAAGAATCTTGCCCTGTTATCTGGGAACAATTTGACCCTTTGCCCCTGATGATGTGGATAGGGTTCTCAATGCCATCAGTGTAACTATTTGCCAGTTAGATCAGTGTCCCTCCTGATTGGTGAAAGCTGTCAGGATGATGACTAACAGGTGGATCCATGCAGTGATAAATGCCTCACTGCGAGAGAGGTTATTCCAGGACCTTTTAAAGAGGCCCTGGTTATTCCCCTGGTAAAAAAAACGCTGTTGGATTCTACCTGTCTGGGCAATTATTTTCTAGTCTCCCACCTACCCTTTTTAGGGAAGGTGGTTGAGAAGGTGGTTGCATGGCAGCCTCAGAGGATTCTGGAGGAAGTGGATTATCTGTACCCTTTTAAGACTGGATTCAGGCCTGGTTATGGGATGGAGACAGCATTGGTCGTACTTGTTGATGATCTCTGGCAAGAGGAAGATGGGGTTATGTATCCATCCTGGCTCTCCTTGGCCTCTCGGCAACTTTTGATACCATTGACCATGGTATCCTTTTGGGTTAATTGTGGGGTATAGGGCTGGATGGTGCAGTTTTGTGCTGGTTTGGCTCCTTTCTCCAAAGCTGGTCCTGATTGGTGTTAATAGGAAGAGAGGTCCAGTCCTTGGCCAACTACTTTGTGGTGTGTCACAGGGCTTGGTACTTTCTCCTCTCCTTTTTAACATCTGCATAAACTTCAGGGTGAGATCATCCATCACAATGGGATAAAGTATCATCAGTAGGCTGATGATACTCAGATTTACATCTTCATCCTGGGTGACCCAAGTGATGCTGTCTTGGCCCTGACTTGATGTCTGGAGGCTTTTTGTGTTTGGATGGGGAACAACAGGCTTTATTTGAACTCCAACAAGAATGAGTGACTTTGGGTGGCTAGAGGTTCTGGATCTGGAACTTTAAGTCTGGATGGGGTGGTGCTGCCCCAGTCAAACTCTGTGTGCAATCTGGGGAGTCTCCTGGACTTATGACTCCTGTTCAAAGAGATGGTGGCAGTCGTGAGTAGAAGGGCCTTTGTGCAACTTCGTCTTGTGTCCCAGTTGCACCCTTTCCTGGACCAGGAGTCCCTATGCTTAGTCACTCATGCCCTTGTCATCTCTTCATTGGATTATTGCAAGGTGCTCTACATGGGCTATCCTTGAAGAGTATTTGGAAGCTGGTGCAGAATGTGGTTGCGTGGATAATTTTAATGGCCCAGAAAACTGCCCATGGAACACCTTTATTCCATGAGCTGCATTGACTGCCAGTTTGCTTCCAGGTTCAATTCAATTGTTGCCTTTGATCTTTAAAGCCCTTCATGGTGTGGGACTGGTATATCTGAGGAACTGTCTCCCCCCAGTAGGGATGACCAGAACCAATAGAAGAGACCTCCTTTGGATTACATCAGTCAAGGAATTTTGACTAGCAGGGTCAAAAAGAAGAGCCTTTTCTGCTGTAGCTCCTGCTCTGTAGGAGCTTCTGCACCAGAGGTGAGTCCTATGCCCACCCTTGCAGTCTTCTGGAAGGGCTTTAAGACCTGGCTCTGCCAGCTGGCATGGGGCTCCAATGGGGATATAATATCTTGGAGGTGGCTAGTGGTTTAGGATTGAATTCCTCCTCATATATGTGTTTTTTTTTCTCCTCTCTTTTCTGTCCAGCTACTTTTTATTTAATTTTAATTGTTTTTTATCTATTGTATTTTATGTTTTTACTGTGAGCCTCCGAGAATCTTTTCTGAGTTTGGCTGCATGTAAATTTAATAAACAAACAAATAAATAAAACAAAGAATTTTGAGAAATGATCTCTTTATTTTATTCCTCTTTCTGGACTGTGCAAAAGTTAGAATAATCAATTAGCTGGGAATATATATTTTCTGCAAAGCAGAATTATAGGATGGAATGTACATGAAAGGCATAGAAATAAACCCATTATAAATATTAAGCATGTTTCACCTTTGTTTTTTGATAAGAGATTTATGACAGTCAGAGAAATGATGTACAGGAAAATTATTCTCAGCATAATGCAAGTAACATTTAGTCATTTCCTAGTCATGGTTTGTAGTCAGTCAGTCATCTGTCCTAACCATCTGTTCAAAGATACAATTTTTCCTCCCCTTCAGTCTAGTTGAACTACATGAAGAGAAAGTAAATGTACTACTCAGGGAAAGTAAATGTAGCAGGATATATATGGTAATGAAATACTGACTCTCTGTGTTCCTGGAGAGTAACATATTTGAATATTTCTAAGCAGCTTGCCACAAACTTTGAGTTAAGAGAATATGAATGACTTACTGTGTATGACTTAAAAGAATGATCAGTTTGGTCTAAACCAGAGAAAATTAATAATAAGAAATACCATTGAAATTAATGGATAGAAAACAAAATTCATGCACTGCTGTCTAAAAAATGTACAAACAGCCACAGGTAATTTTTTAGCTGATTTTAAGGTAGATCATGGTATTTGTCCACACAAATTAATATGCTAAAGGGAGAAAGGATTCAGCTGGTCTGTGTATCTCTTTTAGATGTCAACGGATTCATCATCTGAATTTATACATTCATATGATTTTCTCTTTGACAAAGGGAAGCATCCAATCAGATACTTGGTATTAGAAGAGCAAAGCGCTATTCCAAGTGCAAGTTAGAAGCATGCCTACTGGGTATTTTGAATCTTCTGAAGTTACTCCTAAATTAAATTCCTTTCCAGATTATTTTTGGCACAGAAAACCTAAAAAATGGTTTGAGAAGACTTTGTGGAGCTAACAAACATGTGTGGATACTTGTGAGAGAGAGACTGTGAACATTTGTCACTAATGAAATAAGTAAATATTCAAATTATATACAGACACACATTCATACACAGCAGTAGCTACACCAAATGCACAGTAAATGAACACAAAATGAACTCATGCCCAAGCAACTTCAGCCATAATTATTATTTGAGTTTTTTCATGTAATTTCCCACCAAACTTTTAAATGTATGTTTATTTATTCAATCCATATCTTATCTTTCTATTAAAGTGAGTATTCAAGGCAATGGTTTTTTTAAAAGTTACAAAATTTAAAATTGTAGGCTAAAATGCACAGTTTACAAAAATTTAAATCTATAAATATCTTTTTAAAATACTGGGGGCAAATAGATACTTGAGGGTTCATGAACATTCCCTAATCAGTTTAATTGATTAGATCTTTGTGTAAGGGTTAAACACCTACATAAATATGTTCATAAACTTCCAAAGTTTGGTAAAGTGCCAAAATTCTTCAGTTTCTTTGGTCTCAGAATGCAGACAGCATGGAAGAGAAGAAAGATGTGGAAGAAAGCTGTTTGTAGCTTAGCCCCTCTGTTCACATGTTCCAAAAATATATATAAGAACAAAAATCAACTCTTTCTCTTTCTCCTGCCACATATATCTCTCATATCTCAGCTTAAACTGAGAATAAATTATTAAATTAAAAATACTAAATTATTAAGTTAATAATATTGTTAATACAAACACTAAATTAAACCATCTTCTTTGCTTATAATGAGGAAATTAGGAAAGAAGGTAGCAGTGATAAGGTTAGACATTTCTACAAGACATTTCTCCATTCTTTACTTTTTTTAAAATCCCAAATTATTTCTGATTTGTTTAGCTAAAGAACAAATATTGTTCAGGTTCTTGTCAAACCAAACAACATTTTCAGAACTTTGAGCCAACCAAATTGAGGAAGTTACTATCTATGGAAAAGAAAGAGAAGCAATATTAATTCATATCGACAGGTAGAACTGTGTATCCAAGGATCCAGATACAGAAAAGTAGACCATTCATATAATTCAATAAGAATTTTTCATCTGCTCCAATCCTGAAAGTCTTTTTCCATCACTTTTTGGAAGAAATATGCCAATGTTGTGATACTATTATGAAAAAAGTATCAACAAAATGTTTATCCATCATTGTAAAAGAACAATAGTAAGACCTATGCCCATTCTTTCTCCCAATAATATTAACTGTTTTTTAAAAGTATTAAAACTGGGTTTACAGTCTTGCCTGAAATTGTTTACAATATTAAGTTGTTTATAAGAATGTAAGGAATGGACAAGCTTTTAATTAAGTTATTCCCAGTTCTAATATACACCTTATTTAGATAAATCATTCACATAGTGATAGTAGCATATCTTTACCTATGACTTGGCATCACTAATATTTGTATTCCTAAAGATTCTTTAAAGATTTTTTTTTCCCTTCATGGATCATTGCCTTGTCATGGTGAGGGGTCTTGCATAACACAGTGAAGCTATGATATGCCGTGCAGGACAGGCCACAGCAGAGGGTTTTGACAAAACATGATCCACTGGAGAAGGAAATAGCAAACCACTCCATTATCCTTGCCAAGAAAACTCCATCAAAAGGCTAAAAGATGAGCCCCTGGAAGACGAGCCCCTCAGGTTGGAAGGTGTCCAATATGCTACTGGGGAACAGCAGAGGGCAATCACAAGTAGCACCAGAAAGAATGAAGTGTCTGGGTCAAAGTTTAAAGGACACTCAGCTGTGGATGTGTCTGAAGGTGAAAGGAAAGTTTGATGCTGTCAAGAACAACATTGCATAGGAACCTGGAATGTAAGATCTATGAATCAAGGTAAGCTGGATGTGGTCAAACATGAGATG
>JANHZU010007884.1:32615-43542 GCA_032468055.1 Acrochordus granulatus | reverse complement strand
GAGATGGATAGATAGCATAGTCAGTGTGATGGGTGTGAGCTTGGGAAGACTCCGGGAGGCAGTACAAGACAGGGGGGACTGGCGTAATGCAGTCCATGGGGTTGCGAAGAGTCGGACACGACTGCATGACTGTACAACAACAAAGCTCTAAAAGATGCACTTAGTACTTGCAAGATGCTTACTCCACTTTCTGAGAGTTAGAATTCTCCTCCTTTCCATTGTTGTAAATAGCTTAGAAGAAAAAACATACTGCACTTACTCTGAGAAAGAAAATCTTATCACTTAGCTAAGACTAAAGCTTCAGTGAAATACTCCTCCAGGGTTCTAGAAAATCTCATAGGATCTGGGCAATGGATAATGCTGACAATAAGGAAAAATATTTGCATAAATGTTTTAAAGATTCAGTTATAATTTATTTTTATCTTTATTCTCACAGTAATATTTTATAATCTGGCCTAGCCAACTCACTCTTGATCTTTGAATCTTTACATTTTTGTGAAAAGTGCCATCCTTTTATCTTCCCACCCATTTCAAATCTTTGGATGGCAACTATGAATTTGATCATTATTGTGATTTTATCTGACAAACAGAATTATGTCCCTCTGTATGATCTGAGGTTTTTAATAAGATCAGCAACAAGCAATCTTACCTTTATTCATTGTCTCTAATGAACATACAGTGTTTGTTTGTTTCTTTGTTTTATAAGTAAACTTTCATTTCATTATAAGATTTTTTCAAGGAGGTTAAGTCAATAAAGCATATATTAACATCACTGAACAATTTTAAAACTATTAAAAAAAGCAGGCTAAAATCAGAAACCAAATGTTATTGCAGGATCCAATCCTTTCATCAAAATACAAAAATCTCCATCCCTTTATGTAATCTAATGGATGCTTCTGCCAGAAACATTCCAAAAACTTAAAACCTGTTTCAAATAAATTCATTCTCTAAGCTTTCATACCATGCACAAACCAAACCAAAACATGATTAGTAACTATGACTGAAAAATATTTACAATGTAAAGATCCTTTCTCCATTTTTAAGCAAAACTTATTCAATACAAAATGGAATACAATTTCCCTCCAAATATTTTGTCATTTCTTTAGCATCTATTATGTCACTCAGAGTTACTTGCTTGTGAGATGGGCAGCTGTAAAATTAGACAAATAAAATGAATAAAATCTTATGAGAAGTGGCATGATCCAGCCATGATTTCTCAGTGCCAATAATTTCCAGCATTAAGAAGATTAAAGACCAAACTTTGCAGCAAAGAGAAAACTTTGGGGAGTTGGTTTGGTTTGGTTGCAAACCACATATTCCCAGTCTTTTTAAATCCATCTATTTTATTTTCTTAAGGTGAATTGTTTATATCCTTTGGGGAAAAAAAAGAAGAAGATTGGCAAGCAGTGGAAACTGAGATTTGTGAATCAAACTGGAAAATTCATTCAGGAACTAGTCTGGCCTTGTTTTAATTCTATCTTTGAAAGTCAATGGGGGCCATGAAAAAGGTGTTATTTACATTCTATATTATGCTTTTATTATACATTAAAATAATTACGCTCATTTTCTTCGAAATAATGCTTGATCATTATTCATGTATTTTTGGATAAATCAAATCTATTATCAAACTTCCTCTTGCTTCTTCTCTGCTGTCATTCCAGTTAAATGGTTAATTCAATACAGAGAAATTAAGAGGTGAGAAAGCAAACTGTGCTTCACACTTCAGTGCATCTTTGTTTACTTATTATCCTCTAGTATTTTTCTGAATATACCTGATGTGGATGACTGCAATTTTAACCCTCATTAAAACTGACAGAGCTTAAAAGGAACTGTAGAATAGTTGTGCTTGAATGTAAAAGTTCAGAATCATTTCTTGACTAACCATTTCAAGCCAATGAAACATCACTTCTGCAAGTAGCACTAACAGAGAAACTAGTTTTCTGAGTTCAATTCATTCTAAGTAGTACTAATGACTGAATTATATGTGGATCAGTCTCAAAGAATTTGGTGGCCTAACTTTATTGGTATGCCAGCCACAGGGATCCAATTAAACCATTTCTTGATTATCTTTCTATAGCTATCCTAATGACTTCCAGGCTATTTGCAGAAGTGGAATTTCTGTAGGTAGGCAGAGCTGGAATGCCTGTTAGTGATGTCCATGTTAGTCAATATTTCCCCCAGAGAGATTTGCCAAGCTCCTTATTTGCTCACTGTTCAGTGGCATGTGAAGGAAGTTTGATTTCTCTGGTGCTTACATGTTCACGCTGTTGATTCCTTTTAACTAGGGCTGGTTGATTTTAAGATTATTTTGTTTGCTGCTGCTTCTACTTTTTGTATATATGGAAAAAATATGTGCATTATTGGGCAGCTCCAGTAGCCTTAAACTGAGAGAAGAGGTTTTCATATTCTTTCTCCCATAGGTTATTTATTTGTTCCAGCAAAAATTTGGGGGACATCATTCCAAGTACCCCTTCTATGTTTTCACTTTCATGTTTAAATATTTTTATTGAAGTTTAAAAATACAAAGATCATTAATAAAAATTAAGAAAAATATAAGAAAGAAAAAAGTGCCAAGAGAAAAAAGGGGTGAAGGAAAAAATATAAAGGAAAAAGATAGAAAGAAATTATTGCCTTCGTTATCATGACAAATAGAATTTCAGTAACTCATCAATTTTTTTAACATTTTAATCAAAATTAGCAAATAATAAAATCTATTCATTCCATCCTAATTAACAAAAGTCCATTAAGAATTACCAGAAATAACTATATATTTTAACTTTAAAAAAGTAAATCAGTTTCATATTCCTTTTCTTTACACAGTAACTTAACATTTTGTCTAAAAATGCAACACAGAAACATCTTTCTGAAATTATCTCATATCTATAAAGAAATCTTTAAAGCCTTGTCATTCAGACTTTCTATTAAGAACTACCAGAAACAACAATATATTGAAAATCTTAATTTTTAATCATAATTTTGGTTATTAAAACATTTCAATGGTAAAAAAATGGATTCCTTTCTTGTGTTTAGATGTACACACATTCAGATATTAGTACAGATGACAAAGAAAAAATGAGGCTCCATAAATGAAAGCTGACAAACATCAACTATACATGCCTATGCTGTACTAAATCCCATTGGCTTAGTGATTCTTTATTGCTGTCATACTGGACATGGATTGCTTTAGTCAAAGATACTCTAGAAAAGCTATGATGGAAACTGGAAAAATACTTCTTTAGATGTCAACCTTTTTTTTTCTATTTGAAAAAAGAAAATGAGTGTTAGTTTTGAAAGGAATGGGCCCAGTCAAAAGTTGTCTCTATTCAACAGTTTAATAGGTATTTCAAGGTTACAAGAATTTCTCCTTCTGTCCACCTAAACTCCTGACCGTGGTAAGTAAACTAACAGTCCTCACAAGGTTTTGCCCTCCTGTGTTTGATCATGTATAATAACTCTAGGCTGCTCCCCCTCTTCAGTCCTTGTTTTCCCCACAATAGGTTCATAAAAATATTTATGCCAGGCTGCTGAACTACATCCCATTGAGTTCCATGGCTCTTACTTCCAGGTAAGGATACTCGGGGTTTGTTTTTTGTTTTTTTGCTTTGTTCAGGATGCTAATCCAGTCTCTTCTTGTTTATTTCCATCTATAGACCAATATATGTCTGCATCAAAAAGGCTTTACTTTCATGGAAACACAATTCCAATTGCAAATCCTGATTTCCCTTATTCCTCATTCAACTGGAATAAGTCTCCAATCAACTTTCTCAAGAGCGGGGCAGAGTTAGTATGCTTGTTGTCATATCTCTTGAAGTATTTCTCCTTCCCGGCCTCTGTTTCAGCCAATGCTTCTACCTCTTGCTTTGTCTTCACTTTCAACAATATATTTTTCTATCACCATATTCAGATTCATGGAAGAAAAATCCATGCAGCCATGTCAGGCTACCTTTTGCTTGGGGTTCTTTTACAGACATGTAGAATGCAAAATCAAGCCATCCAACAAATGGAAGCTTATGCAAGTGTTTAAATAATATGTACAAAATATTTTATTTTCCAGTGTAAAGGAAGCATCCAGAGAGGCATGATTTATTGCTTAAAATGGCTGACTGAAATGCACAGACTGATCTTGTAAAATAACCATGCTCATATATTTGTATATGCAAACACTGGAAAAATTAATACAGAAGCCTATGTAGGATAAATAATAAAATTTATCTGGAATTATTTTTCTTTAGTGGCAATGATAAATTTGGTTTGCATTTCCTTTGGTAGATAAGAAATAGGACATTTAGTTGCATGAAGCCATTTATCCTTGTAATCTTTTTTCATTAAATTGCAAATGTTGCTCTCTTTTACAATTGCTATGTATTTTGATTTATTTGAAAAAATGCAATATATACTTTTAAGATTAAATCTTCCATATGATTGCATTTCAAAACATCTTATTTTTCTCCTCCCCTTTCTGCAAAATTAGGTTTTCTCAAAGATTTATTCAAAGATTTATTAGAATAACTGTAATGTGCCATACTTTATTATGGCTTGATAGTCTCTGCTGAAGACATTAATATCCCATCCTGCAATCTTCACACCCTACTGGATACTCCAGCAAGGGATATTGTGTTATTTTTGAAGAGGGATATGGAATGGATTTTAGATTTGACCTTAAATATAAAGAAAAAAATAGAGGCAAAATGATAGAGTCTCCACCAGGCAACATGGGCGGCCTATAATAAAAAAAATAGGAAGGGGAAGTATAACTGCAACAAATAGGGTTTAATGAGTTTTCTTATTTTCTTTTCAATTTTTTCTCTCCCTCTCTTATTCGCCACTAATTTTTAAAATCACTGTTTCTGAAGCAGTTTTGGTTAAATTGGATCAGCAGTGAATCTCTCTGTAGTATAATGCCATAGTTCTTCATTTCTAGATTATTTCTGGGAAAGGCAGAGATATTAATGTATCTTTCCAGAAATTATTCTGGAAATGAATCAAGATAGTAATGATAGCAGTGGAATGAGCTATAGATCTTCTGTTGCAGTGGCAGTGTCAATGGCTTCCTAGCTATTTTATTTAAAGTTAAGAGGGAGTAAATAAGAAGTTATCCTCAATTATACTTCATTCTTTTAAAAAAGCCTGATCAGCTGTGATAGTTAAAAGAGATATGAAATGCCCTCCACCACACACACATAGGGACCTTTAACTTGGGATAAGTCATTTAGCCCATTGTTTCAGGATTCAATCAGCAAGTTAAGGAAGAACTCTCCATAAGTATCAGGTCATACGTACCTGTTCCATACTGTTGTTTCTTGACTGTTAATCTGTTTCAGAAAAATGTTATAACCCTGAATAAGCTGATTTAAGATTGATTTTTTTTTAAATTGGCTATTGCCAATTCTTCATCATCGCCTTCTTTGTTATTAATTTGTTATTAATCATGTACAATAGACTAGCTTGGCAACTGCCTTAGCCAGTGACTGATCACAGTTACCACAGTGATGAAAAAGTAACTTTGAGGCCAATGCCTGCATTTATGATTTTCACAGTGTCTCTCTCAGTCATGTATTCACCATTATAATCAGTTAGTATATAGTGTTCTGTGCCTGGCTTGTTTTTTTTCTACCCCTACCCCTCCACCCTGTAGAGAGATTGCCTAAACAAGCTATCTTTTTCTGAGCTGCTTTTCCTATAGTGCAGCACATCCCAAAAAAGTGTTAAGGACAAGCTTTTTGATCTTAATTAGCTTAATCACAGTTGCTGCATGTAACTGACAAGACTTTAATCAGTTTTACACCAATTGTTGTATGCTTCCTAGTGGCTCAGGCTTGCAGTTAACAATTAGACTCTAGTGTAGATGTGTCCAGCCTGTGATTCTTGAAAGCTCGTAATGTGGCCCAACAAGATACTAAAAATATAAAAAATAAATGTTATTTATATACATGTTATTACATGTACAGTAACTATATTATATATTGTATATGAGGCCCAAAACAATTTGTCTTCACTCAGTGTGACCCAGGCAAGCCAAAAAATTGGTTGTAGTACATTCCTTTTGATGTATATTCCCTATGGCTGCTTACTGTCTTGTAATCCCTTCTTCAATGTATGTAAACATCATACAAACATCAGTTCCCTTCTTGCTAATTATGCCAAGGCCGGGGTGAACATGCCAAGGTGGGATGTAGAGAAAAAGGCTATAAGATTTGTCCTTTTACTAACTTCTTCATGAGTCAAGTTTCAGAAACATTTCTTGCTGTTTGAGTTTACCCAGCTGTTTGGGTTCATATACTACTGATGCAGCAAAAACAAAGGAAAAGTGAAGTATAATTGTAAACATAGTCATGGTCACATTATTTTCCACTTAACAACCTGGTTGTCAGTGCTAATTATGGTCACTAAATAAGGACTACAGGTCTGAGTTTTGTAACTTACATTTCAACCTCAATTAAAACTTTGTCATCTTAGGTTTGGCTGAAGTAAGTGTACTGGGAAAATTTCTTAGTCCTTTCTGGATAAGTTTCTGGGAAAATTTCTTAGTCCTTTCTGGATAAGTTTCTGGGAAAATTTCTTAGTCCTTTCTGGATAAGTTCTTTTCCACTCTAAGATTTAGTATACTGTGGTCTTAATTTGTGAACACTACCTGCT
This sequence comes from Acrochordus granulatus, assembly GCA_032468055.1. Classification (NCBI taxonomy): domain Eukaryota; kingdom Metazoa; phylum Chordata; class Lepidosauria; order Squamata; family Acrochordidae; genus Acrochordus; species Acrochordus granulatus. The sequence goes on along the minus strand of JANHZU010007884.1, from coordinate 36,906 downwards.
TTGGGACTTGATAAAATCCTTGCTGAAGAGAAGGAGATAATTTGGAATTTAGAGATCCTAAAAGATAGATCCTATGATTACTACCCTTTTTATAGCACTGACACTCCCTTCCCGGATTGTCCCAAGACATGTCCTTAACTTCTTAGATGCTATAAGAAGACTATGTGTGTACTTTGGCCTGAATAGGGGTGTTATCTATTAAGGAAACAACCGGTAGCTATATTGGTCTAAAAGTCAAACTTTGTTTTGTTCAGATCTGGAGACAGAATTTGTCTTATATGTGTTATTAACATGTCTGTTGAACATTCAGTGGTGATTACACTTAATATTTCCAATTGTTAACAATTCTAATTACCACTGTGACCAAGAGCCCATTATCCTTCTCTAGATAAACACTCTTCAAAAACCTCCATGAAGATTGCAAAATGTTTATCAAGAGCTAAAGCTCTTAACTTGGGATAAGTCATTTGACCATTGTTTCAGGATTCAGTCAGCAAGTTAAGGAAGAACTTTCCAAAAGTATCAGATCATACATACTTATTCCATACTTTTGTTTCTTGACTAGTAATGTATTTCAGTAAGACTTTATGAGTCTGATTCCTTCTTTGTATTCTTAATTGTTTTAGAATTTTCTTACAATTTTAAATTGTGTAGTTATTGTTATTGTATTTTTGATTTTTTTCCTTGTGTTTGGACTTGGACAATAAATACATTTGGACTGATCAATCTTTCAGTTTAATGATTCTCAAGTAGAAAATAGAGGATAATGCACACTTTAACATCCAAATAGGTTATCTGAACTACCATGAAATCAAATAAAGCAGATATACAAAATATGTACTTTTTAAAAATATATCATTCTAAATTGCACTTTAAAAAATACATGGGAAAATACTTTTCAGTCAAGTGCTTAATTTATAGATTAGAAATTAAATCTTACATAAAGTAAATTCTCCTAAATCAGAGTGAAACTGAAAGTACTTCCTTTTTCCAATCCTATTGTTTTCCATAGAATTTAAATCTGACCTTTGATTTACACTAATAGATGGATGACCTCTGCATTCAGTTTTGAACATGAAGTCCCATTGATTTAAATGACAGAAGCAGTTGTATAACTACATCTAATGTGGCACAATGTTGATTTTGAGTAGTGTAAAATATCCATCATCTCACTGATGTGAATTGTTAAAAATGCTGCCTGGTAATTACCTAAATCTTTGAAGCCTGATTTCCAATGAAGGAAAGCTTGTGTTATAAATGGAGTCTGTTTTGGTGCTGGCAAGTGTATCTGCTTACAAAACAATCTATATGAAAGTATATAACAATCAAACAGTTTAAAAATTACTCTTACCCTTCACACATTAAATGTATGGCGAATGGGACTATAGGACTACACTTTTGTAAAGCCATTAATATGTATGACTAACCCTAGAAAATATATTTTTTTCCATTTAATCATGTCCAATTCTCACAGATTCCTGGACAAATCTCTGTTGTTTTCTTTTTCTTTTTTCCAGGTTTTTCAGATGTGATTTGCCATTGCCTCTTTCCTAGGGTTGAGAGAAAAATTATTGGTCCAAGGACACCCAAATGACTTTGTACCCAAAGTGGAACTAGAACTCACAGTGTCTCAGTTTCTAGCCTGATTCCTTAACCATTACACCAAATTGGCTCTAAGTGTGTAAACACGTATAAAGGTTGTTTACTTCCATAAAGTCACAGCAAATAGAGGCACTGGGTTGACTGTGTCTGAGCTCAGAAATTATACAAGGTTGGGCCAAGAAGCCTCTTGTTTAGGATATTTCTAGGGAAAAGTAAGGCTGAATATTATATTAGAAAGTTAAAACCCCATCCTGGAAAAGACAGTGGCAAACTACTTCCATATTTCAGTCAAAATATTGATACACATGTATTCTTGATGTACCAGGAATCAAGTTCAACTTCACCTTTATTTCCACATAGCTCAAGAGTCTGAATTATGCAAAATGCCTGTGTATATTTAGCTGTAGGTATGCTGAATTTGCATCCGTTGAAAGAGAAGGATCAATAGTACGTGATGAAAGGTTAATAGCACAGTCCAAGTCTCTCCAAGGTCTTCATACATATACATGGAGAACATCTTAATAGTGTTTAAGTATACTTGAAATTGATTATCTGGATCTAACTGTGATGCATGTGCATTTTCTAAATAACTTTGCTTCCTATGCTTTTTTCCTTCATCTGATTGATGTTTGAAGAAAATGAAGCAACCAAGTGTAGAACAGCTTGTTCCAACATTCTTGTGGGAGAAAAAGTATTAGTATGAGCAGTATTAGCCAGAAGCTAAAGGGAAGAAGTTTAGAGAACCACTAACTAAGATCTTCCAAGAAAAGAATCTTATCAAGTTCTCTAGATATTTCTTCAAAAACAACCTATGACACAACTGTTTCAAAGAGACTGCCTCCTTTTGGACACATGCCTTATCTAGAAATCTGAGCATGTCACAGTTTGCTTTTGTAGAATCAGACTACTGGTCGGTGAGGCCTATTCTGTATATATAGACTGGTAGTGACTCTTCACAAGTTCAGTGTAGATCTTTCCCAGCATCTGCTGCCTTATCTTTTTAACTTCATCCTCAGGTTTGAATCTGAGAATGTACTTTACCACTGAATTGTGGGTTTGTCTCATGAATCTGCCAACCAGTTCAGATCCCTCATTAATCATTTATTTGGTGGGAAAAATTTGTGAGAAAAAGCCCCAGTTTTAAGTGACACTAGGATTGGAGATGGAGGAAGAAAATAAAGTCCAGGACCAGCTGCTCTGTCTTTGGCTGAGCAACTTAAATAAGTTGTTGTTTCTGAATCTACCTGGGTTTTTCCTGACCCAGATTGATCTAATATGCCAAGTGTATTCCACAATATTTGTCAAACAGAATAGATTCTATCCAGTGAGAAGCCACAGATAGTGAAAGGAAAATAGCTTGTCTTCAGGCCAAAGCAGTATATCAAATCACAATCCTGAGATTTTTGGAATTAAGTAGAGGTTTATTGTTCAGTCTCTGTCCATTCCATCTCAGATGTTTCTCCCTGCACAATCATGTTTGTTTTATTAAATTTCCACATAATTCTGCCATTTAAAAATAAAACAAAAATATTTGCACATTCTCTACCATACCCATTGTTAATTCATCTTTCTTTTCCGAAGAACACATTTATGCTTTGTGCAGAAAACAGTTGCAGTAGAGGCTTTTATTAAAACCAGATATTGAGACAGATTTATTTTAGATTCCAATTGAAGGCTTTAATCACAGGTCTGCAATATTGAACAAAATCATACATTTTTGTGTAAACTTGCAGAATCAAAGAGTTCATTAGAGTAAGTAAATTCAAAACACTACTCAGAAATTAAAATTAAAAAATATCAGGAAGATGGCACTTTAATTTACTTACTGTCTAAATGCTTTTGCTGTTAGGAAGTGTCCTGAGGACTTAATGAGCATGGACAGTTTTGTGATAGAGACCATAATAGAAGATTAGAAGATGAATTCTGGCCACTTTTAACTTCTCCAGAAAAAGGAGAAATCATGAGATCAACTACATGCACTCTGGATACCTCCCCCTTGCAAATACACTGCAGGAATTGAAGTTTTGGGGTTGGAGAATTGAGTGGAGCTGCTGGGAACTGAGGGAGTTCATCAAACTCACACCCTTTAATGTAGTGTGTTTGGATGAAAAGCTTAATCAAGCTTCATTTCTGAATCAATTTTGGAATACCTTCTTAATTGCTTTTAAGCTATTAAGAACCTTCAAGTAGACAAGTATTACAGCATCCACTGGATGAGCCTCCTTCATTCCTTGGAGAAAGAAGTTTTAATTGCAATACCAAGAACTTTAAAAAGTTCTTTGGAGAATAAACAGTAAAAGGATGATTAGAATCTTGATTTCAAAATGTTATAAATGGATTAAGATCTAGAGGGATTTAAAATAATTTTAAAATTATTTATAAGAAATATTCTTGTGGGAAATTTCTGATGTTTAGGAGAAAAAATGATGAGAAGATGAAGGTTGGATTCTAGAGAGAAATAGAACTAAATATGATAATTAAATGAGAAGAACACATACATTCAACTCACGAATAAAAAATGGAGCAAAATACTTTAACTTTATAGATGTATTCAAGGATATTTGGGAACAATTGACTCAGAAGTTAATTTTAAGGTTGTCAGCCATCATGGATCCCCCCAGTGAGGCACCACCTTGCTGTGGTTGGGGGGCTTGTATGCTCTGAAGAAGATGAGAGCTCTGCCAGAGGT
>JANHZU010007880.1:21162-37837 GCA_032468055.1 Acrochordus granulatus | reverse complement strand
GCAAATCTGGGTGGCTTACAACATAATAAAAGCAGGCTTCTCTCCTCCAGTTCCTCCACTTGAAGCCCCTCTTCCTCTCCTAGGCAGCCCCTTACCTGCTCACATTGCCCATAGAGATCGATCAGGACATAGCAAGGGCTGGGGATATCTTGCGCTGCCACACCCTGGTCGATGCCATTGATGTACAAGTGCAAGCAGCTGCTGGCATCCACCAGCAGCCCCAGCACTGTCCCCTCGGGGCAGGTGTCCAGGTTGGGGCCGTAGTTCTCACAGATCTGCAGAGGGAAGGGAAGTCTAGGGCTCAGCTCACCAACTGTGGATGCACTCCTCCCTCCCCAAGGCTGCCCTCTGAGCCCAGTCACATTCCTGGCACCTTGAGAGAGTTGTGGAAGACCGAGTCGCGCTGCAGCAGCCATGTGGAGCGCTTGAGAGAGCACGCCGTGGCTGGGAAGTTGAGTCGCTCCGGAGAGCTACTGATGACACCCAGGGAGAGTGAGGAGGTCCACTGGGGGTTGAGGGAGTCTATCTGGAACTGGAAGGAGAAGAGGGGCAGGTCAGAGGGGAGCCCTGTAGGGGGGAAGGAAAACACCACAGAGCCCCCTCCCCACTTGTTCCCTGGAAGGAAGGAAGGCAAAGAAGGACTCCCCACGACAAGAACATTTGCAGAGCAAGGAGGCCACTTCGGTGCCCCTGCAGCTTCTGAGGACGACCCAATTCCAGGCAAAGATGGGCGCCTCTCAAGCACCACTTCCCCCCAACAACCTGCCCGACTGCCCCACCCCTGCAGTCCCAAAAGGATCTTGCACTAGGCACTTGTGTGACGTCCATGTCTATCTGGTACAGACAGTCCTCGACTTCCCTGGTCGTTCCAAGTTATGACGAACCTCCCTGGGGGGTCCTCAGGGCCTGCTTCCAAAGTTCTGATGGCCACACCCCACCTATGGTCACGTGACTGCATCTTGTACAATTGGCAACTGGGCTGCATTTATGGCTGTTGGCAGCGTCCCATGGTCATGTGACCGTGCTTTATGACTGAAACCTGGCATATACTTCTGGTTTTCAGCAAAACCGGCTCATAGCAAACATCGGTTCACGAAACAACGGTGGCGTTTGCTTAACCACCACAGTGACCACTTTACAAGTACAGTGGTCGCTGAACGACCACCGCAAAAAGGACTCTAAAATCAGGCCAGTCCTGTGTGAGACCCAATTTACGATTGTCATCTATCTGCCTATCTATCTGCCTGTGTACCTATCTATCTACACACCTATTTTAAAACTGCTCCTCGAGGGACTCTGGGCAGCGTACCAATAAGTTACAATCACGGTGGGCAGGCGATTACAGTTTTAAGTCGAGGACTATTTGTAAGCCCCCAAAATAAATTACAGCCAGCCTGGTGCCCCCTTGACGGAGAAAGACAGAAGGTTGGGCAGTCTGACCCACAGCACCCATGCAGGGCACTGCCATTCAGGGGCCTGGGGCCCCCTGCACACTCCTGTCCCTGCCAAACAGGAGGAGGCATCCAGGGTCCTCCTGCAAGTTGCTTGCTCAGAAGAGGAACCCGTTTAAGCTGCTGTCTCCAGAGAGGGTTGCCACAACAGCTTAGCCATCTCTCTTCTGGTAGCCCCAGCAGAAGACCCCCCCGACTGCTCCCTCCCCAGGAAACAAAGATCTGCGCAGGTGAGCACCCCCAGGAAGGTGGCTACCCTAAGGGGGGAGGAGCCCAGGCCCCGCACCCACCTGGAACAACTGCTGCTGCAGCAGAGGCTGGGCCACCACCACGATGCCCTGGTTGTAGCTGGAGACGCGAGTGGCCGTCAGGTTGCCGTTGGACAGGAGGATATTTTTGCCGTGATTTTCAAGGAATTCCACGGAGGAGGCCGCAGAGGGCAGGTCGTTTTCGCACTGAAAGACAGAAGGAGGAGGGGCGCTCATTGTGTTTTGCTGAAGGAATGGCCGTCGCTGGGCTAAGAGGAGGCTGCTGTGGCTAACAGGCTTTTCGGCCTCTTTCTCGGGCACGCTGAAAGCACTGAGCGGGCGCACGGACCGGGGTGGGCTCCTCCTCCTCCTCGCTGTAGGGCTCTGAGGCGACCGAGGGTGGGTGGGTGCCCTCGGCCTCTTCCAGCATCGTGGAGCTGACGATGGAGACCGACGTCACCCGGCCGTAGAGATCCAGCACCACGTAGACGTTCTGGAGGCGGGAGAGAAAGAGACCATCAGGAGGACGGAATCGCCCGACTTCTGCTCTGCCCTCTCTCCCAGGCCCGAGGCTCCCTCCAGCCTTTTTCATCCTTCCTTCCATCCTTCCTTTTCTGCCCCTTCCTTCCTTCCTTCCTCCTCCGTCATCCCTCCCTTCTTTTTTCCATGTCGTTCCTTGCTTCCTTCACCTGTTCTACCTCCCTCCCTTCCTCCACCTTCCCTCCCTCCCTCACAAGCAGCCTCTAGATCCAAGCTGCCTTCCATACCGTGCGCCCTCCAGCAGTGCCAGCTAGGTCTGCTGCAGCTGCTCTGCAAGTGGCACATCCCGCTGGGATTCCCGCTTTCACGGCCCCTCACCCACACACCTGCAGAGAGCCGTTCGCCCTCTTACCTTGGCCACGCCAGTGGCGGCTGGCCCCATGTCCTCCCCATCGATCAGCACGTGCATGGTGTCATCGGTGCAGCGCTTCACGCCCACTCGGCTCCCCACCTGGAGGACAAGCAAGGTCACGGGGGTGCAGAGGCGATCTCTGCAGACTCTGCGGGGCAGGACGAGGCCAAGGGGAGGGGGTGGGAGGGATCAGCACCCTCACGGAAGCAGAGGGAGCAACGCTGAGCAGGGCAGCGCCAGCAAGAGGTGCTGTGAGAGCTGAGCTAAGCCTGGAAGTCTGCCGGCCAAGCTGGATGGTCCGGGCTGTGACTGCACGTAGCGCTAAGCTGCGATTTGGCTCATCTGGCCCAGGCACAGCAGCTGTGTCTAAAACCAACCACAGCATCTTCGGGAGATACGCAAAACCGGCCTTCCCACATCATGATTTCATTTCAGTTGACCTCCACCCTCCCTAGCCGTGGCTTCTACCCCCCACACTCACCCCGAGACGCTCCAGAGAACACCCATAGTTCTGTTTCTGCAGGATGCCGTTGCGCCGGACCTCTGAGCCGGTCACCAGCCAGGTCACCTTTGAACGGAGCTCCAAGAGGGAGGAGGGCAGCCCTGTGGCCATGCAGGAGATGTCCGAGGGCAGCAGTGTGGTCAAGCCCACGTGGACAGATCCTGACCACTTCTCATCTAGCTCATCAACCTTCACCTGAGGAGACAAATGGGAAGCAGGAACTTAAATTGTTGTTTGTGTGAGGGGTGAGTCACCCCCTGACATTTCCTTTGTCCTTTAAGCCATGCTGGATTCCATCAAGAAGGTGTAAGGACAGCCCTTGACTTATGACCACTCACTGAGCAATCGTTCAAAGTTCTGGGGCTAGTTACAATCTGGTTCCAAAGTTCTAATGGCAGGAGTCCCCTCCACAGTCATATCACGTGACCAGAGTTTGGGCACTCAGCGACACAGCCGCATTTATGGTCACATAATTGTGTTTTATGATGGGTTTCCCACAAACCGGCACTTGCTACCGTTGGTTCGTTTAATGACCGTGATGTTCACTTAACAAACATGGCATTTGCTTTACAACTGCTACAAAAAAGGACACAAAATTGGATTGATCATGTGAGTCGTCCATTTTACAACGGTCATGAAGTACGACCATAATGAGCAAGCTCTGTTGTGGTTGTGTGTTGAGGACTGCCTGTAGTCCAGCACAGCTCCCTCTTCCCCCTGGTGTTCAACAGCTGTCTCCATGGGGCACCCTCAATAGGAGGGGGCTCCCACTATAACCCCTCCCCGCTTATGTACAAGTAGGGCTCACCTCAAAGATCTCATCTGTCCTCAATTCCTTCATGCTGAACACGATGCCGTGGCAGAAACTTGCCACCCGCAAGGCCCGGCATCCATCCTCCTGGAAGGCCACGTTCTTGCCACAGCTACTGTGGAAGCGGTGGGCTACCCCTGGAACTGGAAGGCAAGGACAGGGGACACGACAGGCTGTCAGTGGGTATTGGGGCTCAGGGCCAAAGGCTGCTCACCTTGGGGATGCTCACCTGGAGAGTGGATGGGGAAGGATTTCTCTGTGATGTTGCTGGTCGAGAGGCTGTTGTCTAGCGGCCCAGTGGAGTTGGTGATGGACACCTGGACACACTGGCCGTAGAGGTCAACCACAGCGTAGACTTCTGAGCAGTGCAAGAGAGAGCAGAGTAAGAGACAAGAAGCCAAGAAAGCCTCCTCTGCACCCAGCTAACCTTCCAACAAGGACCCATCTTACCTGCACCCAAGATGTCCCAAAGACCTTCCCACCCATGGAGGAAGGGAATATCAGCAACAGGGTGGGCATAACATTCCTCCCCTTCCCCACACCTGCTCTCTCTCTCTCTCTGCAAAGCAGCTTCTAAAGAAGAATCCCCAACTGTTACCCCTGAAAGAAGGGAATACACCCTCCCAGAATCCCCCAGCTGCCTCTTACTCAGGACTCATCAGGCTCCACCCCTTTCCTGAGGCTGCAGATCTGTTTTAAGCAGCCTTCTGGTTTTCTCAATGGCCCCTGCCCGGAGCCAGCCCTCCAGGGCAGTGTTTCTTGGCCTCACCACCTTTAAGACAAGTGGACTTCATCTCCCAGATGGCTGGAGAATTCTGGGAGTTGAAGTCCACCCATCTTAAAGGCGCTGAGGTTGAGAAACACCACTCCCGTCTTGTTTTCCCACCCAGCCCCCTTGACCACCAGCTAACAGCCTCACCCTTCCCTGGGGGCAGCCCAGAGCAGGCCACTCCCTGGTCCACACTGTTGATGAAGTAATGCAAATCCCCTTTGGCTGTGCGCATCATGCCAATGCGCGAGCCAGTGGTCAGCGAGTCCAAGTCGCAGCCATAATTGTTACGCATGGTGTTTCCGTCCTGCATGATGGCAGTGCCGCTGGGGGTGGAGAGAGACAGGGGAGAAAACTCAAGCAGCTGCAGCCACCGATATCGAGCTTTGAGGGTGCCCTCTGGGGACTTCGGGACAGCCCCAGAGGAGAAGACCTCTTAGTTCCCCCTCACCTGAGCATCCAGGTATCATAGTCAATGTCAGTCATTGTATTGGGAAATTCCAAGTCTTCCGGACGGATAGCAGTGACTCCTGGGGAGGAGAATGCCAAAACCACTCAGCAGGGCTGCCTCTCTAGGCTCTGCCCCCGCCACCCAAATCTCTCCCAACCCCTCACCTGCTTCAATAGAGCCAGACCAGCGATCCACCATCTTTTGGATTACTATTTCAAACAGTTCGCCATCCCGGAGGGGCCTGTGGATGCAAAGGGGGGGTTGCAATGGAAGTCATTTGGGCCCAGGTTTCTCTAAGTCCGTTGCAGCAGCATCTGTCCTACTTGTGTGTTAATAGTTGTTTCACTATTGATTAAAGTGATGCACATCTTGCAACTGCGGCTCTTGGGCGGGGGCTAACAAGCCATCAGAACCACAAAAACAACATCCGCAAAATAAAATCCCAGCAAGAGTCACCTGAGGGTGAACCCAAGAAGACGATGAAGAGGAAAACCACGCAACAGGCAACGTGATCGCATTTGGGGCGCCCAGCAATCGGCTCACTTTTATAGCCGTTTGCAGCGTCCTGCCGACTTGTTTTATTTACTTATTAAATTTGTACGCCGACCCCTGATGGCTCACAGAAAACACTAAAGCAACAATGCATAATCGAAACAATTTGAAATGAAATAAATTTTAATTTTTTTTTGCTGGCTTCCAGTATTTACTTTCCATTTCCAACAAAAAACAGGTAAAATTAGTTTCATGACTACAGCATTTGCTTAACCACCACTGCTAAAAAGGTAGTAAAATCAGTTCACGGTCCTGCATTAACCCGCTTCATGATCTACAATTGTGATTCCAGGCTCAATTCTGGTCGTAAGTCAGGGTCTATCTGTAATACCTTCCCTTCAGCCCCAAAGCGTTGGCATTCCCATCAACCCGACCCCTTCCTTCGGGAACACTCAGTCCTGGCTGTCACCCCGTGCCCTTCACTGACCGGTTGGAGATGACAATGGCATCGTTGAATTCGCTGCGGCAGTTCTGGCGCAGGGCCGTGCGCCCCCCGTTCGTGATGACAGCGTTGTTGCCATGCAGGTGGTGGAAACGCAGGTCGCTGCCCGAAGCCACGGAAGACGGGCTGCTGGGAGACAGCTGGTTGTTCCCCTCCGAGAGATCATCGGGAAGAGGAAGAAGATCTGGCAAGGAGGCAGGACGTGGACCATAAATGCAACACTTGAGCTTGGTGGTACAAGGGCTCCTGCAGGGGTATCCAACCTTGGCAACTTTGAGTCTTTGCGTGGATTTCAACTCCCAGAATTCCTCAGCCAGAAGTGCTTCAATTCTGGGAACTGAAGTCCACACATTTTAAAGTTGCCACGGTTGGACGCTCCTGGTAAGGACTCCTGCCTTGGGCAAGGAATTGGCCTAGAAGACCTCCAAGGACCCCTCCAGCTTAGGAATCTATGATTCCTCTCTGAGACCATCCCGCACCCCGAGGGTCACCTCAAGCCTGGCAGAGGGACAACATTTTACTCCTCAAATCCAAAACTAGCATGTGAGAAACAGACCCAGTAGGAGAAGAACCCGGTTGAGCCAATCAATAGGTCAAAAAGGAACCTGAAGTGTGTGTCTCCCATATAACCCTGTCCTGCCCACCTGGATATGGCCCCTACTTTTCTGGAAGCGGGGTGTCTTCCTGCTTTGTGGGCTTGCTTTCCTTCCCGACTTGTCGCAAATCATTTTGACTTCACTGATCTTCTGGGTTTCCAACTAAGTGGAGGCTTCTTCCTTCCTTCCGCCCCAAGCCCAATCCCACACCTGTCCGCTACCTGTGTCATCCACGATGGTGGCTTGGGCCGCCTGCCCGTAGAGATCCGCCACGGCGTAGATGTTTGGCGGGACGTTCCAGGCAGCTGGGCCTTGCGCCACGCCATTGACAAAGAAATGCAGGGTCCCGTCCTCCTTCCGCACGACACCCACGGTGTCCCCTGCCTGGGGAGGGGAAGAAGAGGAGGGAACAGCTTCAGAGAGGGCAGATGAAGAAAAGCTGGGTGAGGGGTAGACCTTTTCTGTTTCCAGCCTAAACTCTGGTCTGGGGTCTCCTGGACTGAAGCCTCCCCTGCTGCAGATACCCCAAAAGGAAATAGGAGAGGCAGTGTCCTAACAGTTCACTCCTGCCTCTCTGCAGTATGGGGTGATCACAATTCTGGCGATGGTTTCTGATGTGCTTCAGTCCTCTGTCCCCACGTCTAGATCTGCCCCCTCCTGTTGATGTACCTCCCATATTATCCCCCTCTCAGTTCCTGACTCTCCCAGCAATTCTCCAACTTTTGTCCCTCCCATAGTCACCACCCCAAAAAACTTTCTTGATAGAGCTAAAAGCAAACCCCACCCCTTCTCGCACTGATGATGTTACCTAGTTGAGTTATGAGACGTCTGTAAGAAAACACCAAGCTCAGAGAGCATCAAGGACTGCCCCCCACATCTAACCTCTCCAGGAATTTTAAGACTGGCCACCTTCGACCTCTGCATGCCTCCTTCTGGCAAACCACAACCCTTTATTCCTCTTTCTGGAATCTGGTTCTACGATTCTGCACTTGACACCACACCACAGTTCTCCTCCTCTGTCTTCTAAACGTTTTTGCTGCACCCCGCAGCTTGCCTTCAAGCGATCCAGATTGTGGCCGTATTCATCCAGGATGGTGGTCCCATTATGCATCACCCCATTCCCGGTCATCATCCAGGTCCCTGCAAGAGATCGGCCCAGAAGGACCTGGTCAGCCAGACAAGGAAGGAGAAGAGCCCTTTACGAGACGGCCTGATGCGCCATGCTCCCTGCAGCTGGCTGTTCGGGTTTAGTGTCCCCCAAGCAGAAAGGGCCAAGGGCCACCGCGGAATGACTTGCACATACAGACACTTTCATTGGCCAAGCTTGGTCAGACACGCAAGGAATTGGACTTGGTACAGCAGCCCCCGAGACATTTGCAAGACAACGGTGTGAGACGGCAACGTGAGCGGATGGTTGGGGGGGTCTGCAGCAGCAGACATGCAGCCAATGAAGGAACGTTTAAGCGTGGAACTGAGCAAATACGCCTGCAGCGTTGTAAGCACAGGACCAAGATAAGGACGCACGCGTCGGAGAAAGGGCGACTTCAGGAACAGAGTCAGAGGCGAGCGTGTGCACGTGTCGGCTAAATTCCAACCCTTTGCCCTTGTGACCTGTCACGTAACATACGGCCCGCATCAACTATACAGCTGCGCGGCGCTCGGGGGAACAACTGTCTCGATGTCTGCTAGTTTTGGTACGCGGTACCCTGTCGTGTCTCCCAAGGTGCGTCCAGGGTGCGAGGGGCCTGCTCCTTATCTCCTCCTGACCCCCCCGACACACAGGTCCTCCATGGAGGGTCAGTCAGCGGCGACTATCCTTTCCGCGCTCTCGCCTGTACGCTGGCCTCCGTACCTGTCCGGCTTGAGACTGGAGAGCTACGAGAGGGGAGGCAGGCGAAGGAGGGGGAGGATGGCTTCGGGGGGAGGGGCATGCGCGTGCAGGGATGATTCTGGTGGCCCATTTTGGAAAGGACGCTTCACATCAGGAAAGAAAACCCCAAAAGAGGCTGGGGTCTGAGCAGCCCCTCCGAAAGGACCACGCCAACTCATTTGAGTCCTTGACTTGCAACCAGTCACTCAGTGACCATTTGAAATTACGACGGAGCCCCCAAAAGGTACTTACAACCTGGTTCCAAAGGTTCCCCCCTGCAATCAGGTGACCATTTTGGGGGCTCAGCGTTCGGCCTGCACTGACGACCGCCTGCAGTCTTCTGTGGTCACGTGACTGATTTACAGCACTTCTGCCGAAAACTGCTGCCTCCCTCCGGCTTCCCTCAAGAAACGCCCCACAGTGAACAATGGGTTTGCTGAACAACTGCAGCATTCACAAGGTCGTAAAATTAGATGAGTTGTGCGATGACCTGTTTTACAACCATCACCCCTTATGACCCATGGTGGACACACTCAACTGAAGTCATAACTCAAGGACTACCTGTAGTCTAAAAAATTAGCCACAAAAAGGACATTAAAAGAGGTTCATGAAGTGCTAAATTGTGGTGTAATTTCACCCACAAGAGAACTGGGAAAACATACATTTCTTTATACAGATAGTCCTCGATTTACAACTATAATGGAGCGTATACATTATGGTGGTAAGTCGTGAGGGTTGCAAAGTGGGTCACCCTTGTGACTGATTTTATTATCTTTTTTGTGGCGGTCATTAGGTGTACATGGCAGTCATAAACCAAATGTCATGGTCAAATGCCACAATTGTAAAGTCAAACCCATGTTTGCTGTGGACCATTTTTACCAAAAACGGAAAGTATATGCTGGTTTACAGCAAAAAAGTCATAAAAAAACATTGTGACTGCAGGTCTGGTCGTTGGGTGTTAAGTATTCCTGGGGAATTCCTGAGGTCTATCGCGACCTCAGACAGTTGCTAAGCAACGGGTCATAAGCTGAGGATGACTGTACCGCATGGATTTCACCTGTGGATTTCCTTCCTATAAGATGGGAGATGCCCTCCAGCTTAAACTGCTTTAAAGGGAGAGGAGATAAATGTGTGGCTTGGGCAGCCACCAACCGCCCTGAGCCGGGCAGCGGCTGCATCCCCCTCCGGGGCTCCCCTTGTTCTGCTCACGCCCTGGCTCGCTCACACAGCCGTTCCACAAACCCAGATTCCCCGGTCCAAGCACAGAACTGCAGCCTTTGGAATTCCAGGTCTGGTTACAGCCTAGCCCGCTGTCTAAGCTGAAACTCAGCCCAAGTTTCCAGTCCTCGCGACCAAACGTGGACACTCGCAGGCCCACCAGCCCCGCCCGCGCCAGTCGTCTCCAGACTGCAGGAAAGTCGTGGCCACTTTTCTCCAGGCTGCGGAAGGCTTCCTAAACTCTCCTGCCTCTCCGAGACTGGAGAATGACATCGATGACACGGGTGCGCCGAGACCCTGTACAGGGTTCCCAGGCTGCGGTTCTCACCTGACCGCAGGTTGGTCATCGTGGACGGCAGCTGCAGGTAGGTGGGGTTATGGGTGGTGACGCCAATCTCAATGGAGCCAGCCCATTTGTCCACCATCTTGTCAATTCGCACCTGGAAGACCTCGCCGTTCCGCAGCGGCCGGTTGCTCAGGACCACGCCATGGTTGAAGTCGTCTGTGGCACTGTAGAGGCAGGGAGGGAAGGGCAGAAGTCTCACTTAGGGCTCCTTTTGGGAGACGGTCCATCAGACCCTTGTCAGGTAGACCAGGCGGGCGGCACAGCCAGATAACCTAGGGATGATCCTTGACTTACAACAGCTGGGACTGCACTTCCGTTGCTGCGGTCCTTAACTGAGTGGCGTCTGATTTTATGGCTTTTTGCTACAGCTGTTAAGCAAATCATCACGGTCATTAAACAAACCACATGGTTGTTAAGCAAATCCACCTTCTTCCACTGATCTTCCTTGTCGGAAGCCCCCTGAGGTGGTGATAAATGGCAGTCAAGTGATCCTGGGACACTGCAAGCATGCCAGTTGCCAAGCGCCCAAATTTTAATCACGCGACTGCAGGGATGCTGTGACAGTCCTAAGTGCAAGGACTGGTCAAAAGTCACTTTCTTCAGCACTGCCATGACTTTTGTCATTAGACCAGTAGTCATAAGCCGAGGACTACCAGTCATTCTACATTACCATAACGTTACATTAACAGAACCTTGTAAGCCTGAAAGTACAAATCTCCCGCTGTCCCTGTTGCAGCCTGAGAACTTAGAGAGGGTCTTTCCCGAGTCTCTTGCTCCATCCACTGTGCAGCTGTGGGCTATGTTCCTCTCATGCTTCTCCTTGCCGGTCTCCCAAGGTCATTCGCACGTACTATTACAGCCATGGGCCATTCACAAACACTCTAAGAGGCCAAGGTGTGAGCAAAGAGATCTAGACAAATGGTTGAACTTCAAGCGAGAAGTCCATTTCGAACAGAGAACTTTAAACGTAACTCCAACCAGCAGATCTGCTGGAAGGACGGGGTGGGCGGGCAGGTGGGGCAGTGACCAAAGGCTAGAAGAAGTCATAAGCTCCCCACAGCAAGGGCCTAAGACACGTACTGAGGCCGCAGCGCTGTCCGCCCCTCGTTGATGATGGCAGCTTTCTGCCCGCAATTTGGGTGGAAGAGGAGTCGCTCTGGCTCTGGCTCGTTGCCCCCAGCGTCGATGGCCCGGCGTCCCACGTCTGGCGAAAGCGCCCTCATGATAGCGTTGTTGCGCCGAAGTCGGTCGCTGTGATTGTGGTTGTGCACGATGGTGACCTTCACAGCCATGCCGTAGAGATCCACCACACCATAGACTACCAAGGGGGTAAGTGTGGTGGCTACCCCTGGAACAAGAAGAAGGAGCGCATCACCCTCACTTGACCTTCCCCTCCCCACATGGAAGAGGACAATGGGCTATGGCAGAGCGGGAACAAAGATGGCAGATCACAGAATCCTTGGCTGGAGGGGACCTTGGAGGTCATCTACTGCAGCCTCCTGCCTAAGGCAGGGGACTTTAGAACGTCCTGGAGAAAGGTTGTCCAATCTTTTCTTGCAAGTCAGTTTCTAACCTTAACTCAAGGCTGGCTTTACTAATCAGTGGTACTGCTTCACAAATAGCCCTCAACTTATGACAGTAATGGAGCCTGCCCATTCAGGTCGTAAGTCCTGAGGGTCGTAAAGTGGGTCAGCCATCTAGCTGACCTGATTTTACAACCTTTTTTGAAGTGACAGTTATTGTGACCATCAAGGGGACGGCCATCAAAACTTTGGAACGGGATCACAAGTACCTTTTGGGAGGGTCCGTCGTAACTTTGAATGGTTGCTAAGTGATGAGTCATGAGTCAAGTACTACCTCTACTGACCATAACCCTCTTCCTCTTCCTAAGACTAGGCTGACTGCCCTATTGATTGAAATCTTTCCTATGCCTTCCTTTCCAAGCCAGGCCAGCCTCTATTTTGGTCTTTGAATCCCCAAAAGGCCTGCACCGACAGGTGCAACAACACCAACAGGGTGCCCACCTTGGTCAATGCCATTGATGTAAAAGTGAAGAGCGTGGTTGGACTTCCTGGTCAAGCCAATGTGGTCGCCTTCCTGTGGGAAGGAGAAAGAGGTTTTTGGAAGGGGTGTATGAAAGTGGGGGAACCCCAAATGGCAGGAGGGGAGGACGTCCTGCTCACCTGCAACTCATCCAAGCTGAATTCGCAGTATTCCCGTCGCGTCCCTTTGCCATTGGTCAGGATGCCACACCCACTCATCATAATGGTGCCTTCAGGAACAAGAACTGATTGGGGATAAGGCCCAGCTGATGAGACTCCCCCCTCCCACCCCTGGTGCTTTTCCCCCAATTCAGCACCACAAACCCTTTCCAAAGCTGTCACAATCCCCCCCTTCCTGCCCTACATCCATGAATAGGAAAGTCACCTGAACGCAGGTTAGTCATGGTGGCTGGATACTCCAGATTGTTGGGATTGTGGGTGGTGACCCCAATTTCTATGGACCCCGACCACTTATCCACCAACTTATCAATTCGGATCTAAAAAATAAAATTGGCACTTGTAATTCCCAGGTCCTACTTTCATTTGAAATCTGCCTCTAAAACAGTGTTTCTCAACTTTAAGATGTGTGGACTTCAACTCCCAGAATTCTTAGCAGGCTGGGGAATTCTGGGAGTTGAAGTCCAGACGTCTTAAAGCTGCTAAGACTGAGAAACACTGCTCTGAACAGCTCTAGAACTCCCCACTAGTTGTCCTTTAATACCTTTTTTTCAGATGGGTGGATGTGGGAAGTCCTTGTCTTGCCCAGGCGCAGCTGGGGTGGGGAGGAGTCCCTTACCTCAAACATCTCGTTGTCCCGCAGCGGCCGGTTGGTCATGACCACTCCGTTGTTGAACTCATCCAATGGCCGGCGCCTCTCCGCTGTCTTGTTGTTATTGCTCAGCTTGATTAAGGTGCCACACTTCTCGTGGAAGAGGAGGGCGTCATTGGAGGTCATGGGGGGTGCTCCACAGGGGGGAGAGTCCGGTGGGGGGCTGCCCAGGTTGACATTCAGCAAGCTCCCATTGTAGGCGGACAGGATGGCGTTGCTCACTACCTCTGACAGCTCCATGCTGGAGAAGCCTGTAGGGTGTGTTTGTGTGGATGTAAACCCACTCTGCTTGGATGGCAGCAGCTGTTGTCTCTCAGCTGCCCACCTTCTGAATGCCAGGGCTTCTGAAGGGAACAAAGCCCCCCCAATTTGGGTGACTTTGGGCCACTCTCCCTCACTCCAACCAATTTCACAGAGTTGTTGTGGGGAAAAAAGGAGGAGAATTAGGTATGTTCGCTGCGTCAAATTATTTATAAAAATAATAAAGGCAGGATAAAAAAATCTAAAGTAATAAAATAAGCTTCAGCAACTGCTGCCTCTGCAAAGAAGCTGAAGAAACAGTGGACCACCTAGTTAGCTGCTGCAAGAAGATCACACAGACCAACTACAAACAACAGCATGACAAAGTAGCAACAATGGTGCATCGGAAGATCTGCAAGAAATACCATTTGCCTGCAAGCAAGAACTGGTAGGACCATAGAGAAAGTAGCAGAAAATGAAGAAGTGCTCTGGGACTTCAGAATTCAGATAGATAGGCACCTGCCACCTAACACTCCAGACTTAACTGTCGATAAGAGAGCCTAAAAAAGTCTGGATAGCGGTCATGGCAGTACCTGGAAACAGCAGAATAGAAGAGAAAGAACTGGAGAAAATCACAAAATACAAAGACCTGCAAGCAGAAATAGAATTACTGTGGCAAAAGAAAACAAGGGTGGCACCAACAGTAATAGGGGCCTTGGGTGCAATCCCAAAACATCTGGAGCATCACTTGAACACCATCACTATTGACAAAATCAACATCAGTTGCGAATGGCAGCTTTACTCAGAACAGCTTAGATCCTGCGGGGATACCATCTGCCTATGCCAGGTCCTTGGGAAGGACTAAAATGCCAAATCCAGTCTAAACATCTGGCTGACCATGCGTCGAACCATTAAAATCAACTCAGTATCTGCTTAAACACTCTGCTTAAAGCTGCAAACTATTCTTTTTCTTCCTCCCCACCCCTGCATCTCAACTAGCTGGTCTTTTGTACCAATATGACAAAACTAGCTTGTTCTTTTGCACCAAGAAGAGAAAAGGCTCACCATTCTCCGATTCCAGGCTGCTGGGAAATTTATCTGGCCGGGTCTGGTTGCAAGGTGGCTCCAGAGCTGCAGAGAGGAGAAGGGGGAGAGGAAGAAGCAGAAAAGGAAAGGTTGTGAGAAAGATTGTTCTGAGAACAATCATGGGGCACCCTGCCTGGGATCAGGCCAGGAACTGTGGGTCAAAGTCCCAAAGGGGCAGCCAAGAACCCCACAGAGGTTTAAAAAGAGTTGCACTGGATGCTAGAAGAAAGGGTCCAGGAGTCTGTGGTTCAGCCTGTCAGGGGAACCCACTCAGCCCTTGATCCCCACCCAATGCATTCGCTCCCTACCCACATTTATTTATTTATTAAATTTATATGTCGCCGAAATCCGAAGACTCTCGGCAGCTAACAACAGTAAAAAAACAGCATATTAAAACAATTAAAATACAAATAAAAAAAAACCATTAAAACAAAATAAAAAACCCGGTAGACTAGCGAGGTAGGCAAAAGATTTAAAATATAAAAAGGCAGGTGAGGATGCTAGGGATCCACCAGCCACCTCCAGGATGATAATGAGCCCCCCCTGGAGCCCCAGGTCATCTCGCAGAGCCAGGTCTTAAGGCCCTTCCGGAAGGCCATCAGGGAGGGGGCATCCCTCAGCTCGAGGGGCAATATGTTCCACAGGGCAGGAGCCACAGCAGAGAAGGCTCTTCTCCTAGACCCCCACCAGCTGAAATTCCTTAGCCGAAGGGAACCGGAGAAGGACTCCTCTGCTGCTTCTGGTGGGCCGGGAACTCCCCATCGGGGTGACACGGCTCCTTGGATAGCCTGGTCCTATGCCATGGAGGGCTTTAAAGATTAATATTAACACATACAACAGAAAGGGAGCCCCGACAGCCAGGAAGCCCACAAGGGCAGGAGGGACAAGACCCTTCCCCATTCTTCCTTCCCAACAGCTGATATTTAAGGAGGCAGCCAACTGTTTGGACTAATAGCCGCGGTGGCTTAATGCTCCCACACATCTGTCCAGTCTGCTTTGATAGCTGTCAAAACTGGTTGCCTCGCACACAAAGGCACTACTATTTCATACAGAATATCCTTTGTTCCATCAGTCCCAAATCATCCCACGTTGGCTTATTAAGTGTTTCTCAATTTGAGATGTGTTGACTTCAACTCCCAGAGTTCCCCAGCCAGCAAAGCTTTAAGAATTCTGAGAGTTGAAGTCCACATATCTTAAAATAACCAAGGATGAGAAACACTAACAGACAATCCTAAATTTCAACACCATGAGATATGGAGAAAAATGCCTATGCTTTCTTCAAAGTTTTATACCTCTGTATCATTTACACACGACACTAAGTCACCGGCTTGACATTTTTCTGTCCTGTGCTAAGCACATCTCAACCATCTGTCACAACTGTTCTCTTTTTGGGGTACCTTCATCACAGGCAGTGCCCTCCTCTGCTTCCTCTGGATTGCCAGGCACCACCGTGATCTGGGTACACTTGCCATACAAGTCAACCACGGCCCAGACCCGTGGTGGGATGCCGGTGGCTGCCACACCGCAGTCCTGCTCGTTGACCCAGAGGTGCAGCTCCCCACTGGCAGTCCGCTGAATGCCCACCCGGTCGCCTTCACCCAACTGATCCAGGTCTTGCCCGTATTCCTCCAAGATGGAGCGTCCATCCCGTAGCACGGAGCAGCCGGAAATGATCCAGGAGCCGCCCTTGAGGCCAGTGGCACTGCTGGGGAAGTCGAGGTGGTTGGGATCCAAGGCCGTCACCCCGATCTCCAGGGAGCCACTCCAGGAATTGACCTGCATGGCAGACAGAGGGGGAGGTGGATGAAGATTGTTGTCACTTGCATGCAGAGCTGGCACAGGGGGCTCGGGATCAAACCCTCCTCAGACCAGGGAGAGGTTAAGCCCATCGGCCAAGGATTCCTGCTATGAGAACAAAAGGCTGTTTTGGGGATCAGGGTGACAGAGAAAGCTCTGCAAAGGCTGATCTTGGGGGGATTCACCATTTCTGCATCCCCCATTCTTGGCAGTCGCAGACTCCAGCCTTACTTTTCCTGTTTTGTCTGTGTGGAACACCTACTGGGGGCCACTGCAAGGAGAGGCCAGTGGCATCCCTGGTTGCCTCCTTCTCCAGGTAATCCCCTTGTTTTGCACCCCAAAGATTCACAATCAGCAAGAAATAAAAAATGGGGCACTAGGAAGAAATGGGGGTGGGAGGTGGAGAGGGGAGGGACAGAGCAGGGGGCATTCCCTCTCCTCCCCAGCGGGCCCTGGCTCTGCACCCCACCCCGAGAGGGGAAGTGGAGAGCAGCTGTGCAGCTCTATCCCCCCCATTGTCTTGGCATCCTTCT
>JANHZU010007880.1:3323-21062 GCA_032468055.1 Acrochordus granulatus | reverse complement strand
AATGCGGAAAGGCAGAAAACACTCAAAGGGGACCGGCGGTCTCCTCTCGGGGACTCGTTTTTTCAGTCCGGCAATGCGTTAGCCGCCTGTGGCCCTGGTGGTGATGGCGGCGCCCGTCGACAGGCGGCGGGAACGAGGCTATCGTAGAGTCGTCTATACTGTACCGTATTCAGGCAGCCGTACGGTGGCGTCATCAGGCTGCGCGGGGCTGCGCCTGCTGGAGCGAAGCCCGGGACGCAGCGGGGAGGCGGAAGAGGCGCGAAGCGATGCTGGAGCAGCTGCTGTCTGGGGCCGCAGAGGGGCTGGTCCTTATTCAGGGTGAGGGGCTGGGGGAGGAAGAAAGGAGGGAAGGGGCTCCTCCTGAGACTAAGGCTCCCCACCCAGCCTGATCCTGCCGTCTCCCAGCTGCTGCAGAGTGGCACCCCCTTTATGTGGCATCGGGCTGAAGGAAAGGGCAGAGGGAGGGACAGGGGCAAGATGGAGCTTCAGGGAGAAGAGTCTTCTTGGCAGAAAATACGAGGATGGTTTGATACACGGATCAACCCATGCAGAATTCCCTCCCCCTCACTGGATAGCACACTAAGGAAGGCAGAGAGTGGCAAGGAAGAAACTGCTGCTTGTGAGTAGTTGAGATAACTCTTTGGCTGACCCCCCATCGCCCCCCGTTTCTCTCCTGGGTTTTTCCTCCAGCAGATTCGGTTGCCTGCGAAGGCCGCACCTTGCTCAAGAGCTTCATCGCAGCTGCTGCACAATGGTGAGTGAGAGACTCCCAGAGGCCTTGAATTTATTCATGTCTTACATTTATATGCAACTTGTCTCACACCACAAACGAACTGTGAGTGCTTGATCCCAGCTCAAAGATGAGCTGCCCACCAGCTTTGGGAGCTATAGATCAGCCACCTGCATCCTTCCCATGATGTTGGGGGATGATGAATATTGTAGTCCATACTTCCACAGATGTCCTCCCTCTCTCCACTCAGTTACAGCCCCCCAGCGCAAGCCTTTCTGGCGGGAGGAGGGCTAAGACTGCGCTCGAAATGGCCCATCTTCTTCCTCTGAAATCTAGTCTCCTTGCCCTGAATCGTCTTTCCATTTGTGAATATGAAAAATGTTGCTTGCTCATCAGCATAACCAGCTCTTGCTTTTCTTCAGTAGGGCAGAGTCCATCCATGTTCTCAGCTTTGACCTCCCAGAGCTGGAATTCAAGGCTGGGCTGAACACCAAAGTGACTTCTCGGTGAGTCCCAAAGTGTCTGCGCATGTCTGTGTTTGCTAGCAGTGCTGCACAAAACCTTCTCACAGTCAAGGCTGCAAATCAAGGTAAACCGTTTTCTTCCAGGATATTGTTTCATGATGCTTTCCAGGATCCTCTCGGCTGGTCCGGGGGGGGCAGCGGCCTGACCCTGGGAGAATTCTCTGCTTCAGAATTGGCATCTCACCTGGCCGCAGCCTCACAGGGATCTGCTATGGTTGTGCTGGACTCCCTCAGCTGGCTGCTTCACCGCCTCCCCTTTCCCTCCGTCTGCCAGGTTCTGGCACAGCTGCCCAGGAGAGCAAACGTCGTTGGTGAGTGAACAGGGATGGTTTAGGGTGGAGAAGGGAGGCTACTGTTCGTATTTGTGGGAGTTTACTCCCAATCCGCCTTGTCACTTCCAAAGCAAGTAGAAATCCTTGACCCTTCATGTGCCATTGAGGGAAACTTGAATCATTATTCCTAGGAGCAAAAAACCTTATTTTTTTTCTGCTGAGGTGGGAGAAGGGCAAACTTTCTGATTCAGTTTGTAGTTCAAACACAGTTTTCAGTGTCACATAAACGTCTTTTCATGGCTGTTAAGGGTCCTTGCCAGCTTCATGAGACATAATCAGTAAATCAAGTTTCTTTGACTTTATTCCATAAGAATACTCATTTTAGGATCTAAAATGTAGCGAGATTCATTCTCCCTCCTGCCAGTCCTCTGTTCTCAGAGTCTGATCAGGCTGTCACAGGGGATTGGACCAGAAGGCCTCTAAGGTCCCTTCCAGTCTTATGATTCTAGGATCCCTTCAGGGCTTAAGGAATGACATGCCACTGTCCCCTGAGGATTTCCACAAATGCTTCTTTCTCTGCAGGGTTGAAAATTGTCAGCTTTGTGACACTCCTCCATGGGGATTTACACTCGCCTGCGCAGCAGGATGTGCTGAAAGCGCTGGCCCGCTATGTGGTGACACTGCAGCCAGGATTGGGCACTGGGCAAGGAGGGGATGGGACTTCCCGTGCAGCTGTTGTCCTCCATAGAAAGAAGGGGAGCAAATTTTCCCAGAAGGTGAGGATGCTCAGAGTTCAGATATGCATCCTTTGACAGATTGCGAAGACAGCAAAAGATTGGTTCGGTAGAGAAATCCAGGAAAAGACCTTGTAGATGTAGATAAGAGAAATGGAATTTTGCAGTGCATCCTGTTTTTTTCTGGCTGCATCCTGAGATTAACAGTTTAAGGCCAACTTTACTCAGCTTCTTTAGATTCCACTGAAATGTAATCTGGGCATTGGGAAAGGAACTCAAGGCAAGTAGTTCCTTAATGGAGGCTGTGGGTGTGGAAAATGGCGGTTATAACCGTGAGAACTAGGAAGATTCCCCCTATCTTCTCCCTCCACAGGATAGTCTCCTGCCTGTGTTTAAGTAAGAAACTTCTTTCTTAAGCAAAAAGTGGTACAAGTTATGGCTAGAATGGAGTGTCATGTGAACCAAATCAGCATCTAAAAGATGGCACAGGGACTCAAAATAGTGGCTTCACATCTCAAAATGGGAATATGTGGGAGTGGAAGAATTGTGCTTGCCAAGGGAGGCTGAAGGGGGTATTTCAAATCCTCTCCACCCCCTGCTTTCTGCCTTTACCTCTCCAGAGAGAGATTTTCACCATCCTCCCTGGGTTTGTGTTCAAATTCCTTGGAGAGCTGCCACCAGATGGCATTTGCAGAGATGACAGTGCAGAGGATGACCAGAGCCCAGCCATGGTAAGTGCCTTACCTGTCTTCGGAGAGGGAAGTCCCAGCTTTGGGCTTGTAACAAATTAATTGCAGCAGGTGTTTGGTGGGGGGATTAAGATGGATTATTTAGAAACCAGGAAATCAAGGAATTTGCTGCCAGACTGCTGTTTCAGCATAGGGAGATGATTTCCTTCTTTTGCTCGATCCATGACTTATCCCAGGGAAGTGCTTCCATGGCTTGTGGCAAATGCCTTTCATCTTTCCAGGCTGATCCTACTTCTCACTTGACCTTCAACCTGCGCCTCTCAGAGGCTGAGCGCCAGGCCAGGAAATCCGTGCCTCTCCCATACCATTTCAGCGAAGAAAAGTAAGGACCTTCCACTTTTATGTCTTCTCTTCCTCTCATGCACATTCTGGATGTTTTATTTCTTTAATTTATAGATTGCCCCTCTCATTCTGCAAAGCGACTCTTTTACAGTACAGTATTTTGCAGTGAGAGAAACTGCTCTGCAATGGCAGTGGAATCTCAGTAGAGGGGAAATTCCATTTAATGAACCCCGTTTGGCAGCCTTTGGGGTGCAGCAAACCAAATTTCAGTTAGGACATTGTTTCCAAAGGAGCAAAGAAGTCTGTGGCCTCAAGAGTACTTTAGATGGTGCATATCTATGTATATTCTCATTCATCCAGGCCATGATTATAGCAAAATTGCAAAAACTTGCAAAAATCTTTCTCAGAATGAAACATCTTCATATTAGTTACATCAAATAATAAAAGTCCACTTGCCTTTTTTGAGAAAAGTTTTTGCAAGTTTTTGCAATTTTGCTTTAGAAGAAGCAGTTAACTTTGTGTCTTGTGGGTAATCCATAATGATGTGAATGGCCACAAACAATATAAAAATGAGATTTAAGAGAGTATAAGAAGTGACGTGTACCTTTTCACTCAATTGATTCATTAAATCAAGATTTCACAATTTTTCCCTTGTCAAGCATCCTTCTTTATAGTCAGTTTGAAGGCACCTTGATCCAATTTAGCACATGTTAGACCAGTGGTTTTCAACCCTGCTGACTGTAAGATGTCTGGACTTCAATATCCAGAATTCTGACTGGCTAGGGAATTCTGGGAGTTGAAGTGCATACATCTTAAAGTTGCTAAGATTGAAAAATACTGCGTTAGACAATGGTCCCCATTGTTCTCAGCCAGCATGGGCAGTGGGCAGAGCTTAGAGAAAATCTGGACTTTGAATTTTGCTTCTTTAACCCCCTTCATGAAACTGATTTGCATATTGTGATTAGCCATGATTTATTTCACGAAGCTTAACTGAATACATGGGTGTGTATGATGCACAAAGATAAAATCATAAGTAACACAGGCACGAGTAAGTTGTGGGCCTCAACAACCTGTTTCAGGAACCTCCTAAGTACAGGGAGTCCTCAATTTATGACCATAATTGAACAAATGGTCTTAAGTTGCAGACTTCCTGTACTCCTGGGTTTTGGGGGGAAACAGTAGTTTAGATAATATGGTTTTCTTCCTTTTTTTGTGCCCCAAAGGTGAAAAATAGTGGCATAAAGCCTCCAGTATAAATCAGAGGCTGATAATGGGATGGGTGCTCAGCTGCAAAAGTGGCTGTTTGCTGACCTAGTCCCTTATTCTCATCCCAGCCTCTTTTCTCTTATGTCTGTTCACCCTGCCAACATCTTTCCAGGCACCCAGTTATGTCTTGTCCAGGGGTTGGACTAGAAGATCTCCAAGGTTCCTCCCAGTCCTATGATTCTTTCATTCTATAATGCAGGTTGCTCAAGATCGGACTCAAGAGGGTCCTTTTCACTCTCAAGTACCTAACACCTGCCCCATGAAGTGGCCTTGAAGGCATCTTGGTTCCTTCTGCCACTATAAACTTCCTTGCCCTCCTGTTTTCTGCTCCTCTCTTAGGAAATCCTCCCTGCTGCAGACATCAATAGAGGAAGCCAAGATTTACTATGAACCAGACGCTGCAGATGACTTTGACAGTGAAGATCCAGATGATGACCTGGACGTGTAAGAGAGAAAAGGGGAATTTTCCCTCTGCCAGTGATCTGGAATTGGAATTCCCTAATTCACCCTGGGGGACAGCTTTCCTTTCCACCTTTGTAATTATGGGAACAGAAGCAGTCCTGCATGGCAAATCAGAACCCAGTGCCATCGGAAGAGGAAAAATGGTCCAGATGTGCATTCCCTGCGAAAGGACGTGACCAAGAAATGACCTTCAGCCTCCTGGGCAGGGCAGTTGGAGCTCAGATAGTAAGCCCTGTTGAAGGCAATGGGGCAGAGTGGTTTGGTATCACCTGTTCTTCTGAAGGAGAGAGTCAGAGCCAGAGCCAGAGCCAGAGCAAATAAATATTTGAGTGCTGATAGGGCTGGTTTTGTGTGACTCTTAAGAGGAAGGCAATAAACAATCACCTTGTTTATGTATTTTCATGTATTTCAATATTTTTACACAGTTGTTCGGGAGGGTGACTTACGAACTAAGTGACTGAGTTTTGGGGACACAGACACCTGAATGCAGTCTTTCTCGACCGTGACAACTTTAAGGCGTACAGACTTGAACTCTCATTATGGAATTATGGGAGTTGAAGCCCACACATCTTAAGTTTGCCACGGTTGCGAAACACTCCCAAGAGCCTGTGTGCTCAGCAGGTCCAGGTTTTTTTTAACAAGGAGGAAACATAACTTAAGTACAATTAGGGAAATGGACGCAAAGGAAGGAACAAAACTTTCAGGTCACACACAAACTGTACCCAGATTTCAGTACTTCAAAATCAGAAGGGATCCTCTGGGTACTCCGTGGGGAGGAGGAAGCAAAAATGCTCACGGCTACAATATTTTTTTCGCCGTCAACTTTTTGCGCACGCGCGTTCGGCATCGGCTTCATTTGGCGGCCACCTATGGCGCATGCGCATCTGCAACGCACAAAACGCGCGCTCGCTTTCGCCCTACGACGGACGCTTTGAACGGCGAGGCGCATGTGCAGGAGCTTCCTCCCCCGCCTAAGGCTGTCTCGCCTTCTAATTGGACGCGCCCCCGCGCTCCGGAAGCAGACTCAGGCGCTCCATCCGTTGCTCCGGAAGTAGCTTGAAAAAGAGGGGTAGGGGGAGCGCTTCCCCCCCCCAAAGCGGTAGCGACCGACGGCGGCCGTGGCGGGAGCTGGGATGGCGGGGCCCGCGGGCACGGGCTGAGCCGGAGGGCGGCCCTCCCGCCCCCTGCCCTCCTCCCCCTTCCGTCTGTCCGTCTTTCGTCCCTCTCTGGAAGCTGGCGGAGCTGGGCCGGGCCGGGGGCGCGGCGGGCCCCGCCGGCGGGATGATGCGCTCGCAGTGCCTGCTCGGCCTCCGGGCCTTCCTGGCCTTCGCCGCCAAGCTCTGGAGCTTCCTGCTTTACTTGCTGCGCCGGCAGGCCCGCACCGTGAGTACCGCCGGGGCCGGAGCGCCTCTGAGAACATACAGAGTGCGCACTGAGGCGGCTGTGGGGGGAGTTGAAGCTGCTTGCTGCCGGGTTGGTTTCTGGCCAGAGGCAAGAGAGGCCGCTCCGAGGCCCGCCGGAAGAAGGGTCTCCGGTGGGGCTCGAGAGGGGGCTCGATAGAAGGCAGGGAAGCGCCGGGGCCTTTGCGGCAGCTGGACCAGAAGAGGAAGGGGATGCTCGGGGCTGGTTGTGTGGCCGAGAGTGACCTTAAGGGTGAGAGTCTCCCGAAGTGCGGGTGCAGGGAAAGTAACGATTGTGCGGTGATTTTTTCCAAAGGTTTCTCTGAACTCACTTCCCTCCTTCCTTCTCTTGCCTCCTTTCCCTTCCTCCTTCCTCAAGGCAGGGCATTTTGATTTACAGTCACTCTTTTGCCCCCATCCTGTATTTTGTATAGAGAAGACATGTCTTATTTACCTTTGGATACTTCTGTTCACTTCTTTATGGAGATCAAATAAGCTTGTAAATATTCATTTGGGATTAATATAGTAGATAAGACTCTTTCATGATACTCTTTCATGAGTAACAGGTAAAGTGTGGGGTAGATTCAAGGCAGAAAGAAATAGATCCGCTCCCTGAACTTCTGCAGTGAAATAAACTAAATTTGTATCTCGACAAAACTGTGAAGTCTAGATATATCCTATAAACATTAGGTGTTGTGAATGATGTGGGAGTGAAGCAGTGGCATGTAATTGATAGGCTAATCTTCATCACTGGCTATGATCCTTAAAGGTATTCAAAGGCAGAAAGCTGAAGCCAGACTAAACTAGCTTTGTGAAGTGCTGTCAAGAAACAGATGAGCCACTAATGGATTGTTTTGATTTCTATGGATGCTGCAGTCTTAGCTTTAAGATTGGCATTAATTTATTTTCAGTTTGCACTCAAAACTCAAGGGTCTCTTTATCACACAAAACTTATGGCACCCTCAGCTGCAACTGTAACTTTTCTCCATTTTTCTTCTAAGAGTTGAAACTGGGCTTGAGTTTTATTATCTGTGATAGCAACTGGAAAATGAAACGGAAAGTTTCCTTTTGAAATGCACAACATTGTGAGTGGCAAAGAAAGTCTTTTAGCTCATGACAGAAGGTTTTCCTTTCTGGAAGGTATTTCCAGAAAGATTTGTACCATTCAGGAGAACATTGGGGAGGAGAAAACACTTTTTAATCTTCTCAGCCTGGGAAAGAAGAAAGAGTGGAGCTGTGTTCAGAAGACAAACCATGAATCTTGTCTCTTAAGCTTGTTTGTTTATTGTGAACTACATACCATCAAACCATGCCTGTTTGTTTCTGAATGATGCTCTAATATGTGGGATTCCTTCAGTCCTTGAGTTTGTCAGATTTCAGCTTTTGGAGGCAGTCTGATTCTTCCAGCCTTCCTGGCCTCTGTCATTTCAAGCTTGGGAGATGGGATTTTCCAATTCCCCCTATGTGAACTCAGAAGAGAAAAATGAAGCCAACGCCAGTACCTGTCACTTTTTTTTTGCTGGCCCCAATGTAGGGGCAAAGGCATATTATGTGAGATAGGCACAGGAGGCTCAGTCTGAGGTGGCTGATTTTGTTGGGCCTACTCAAGGCAAGAATAGCTGCTGATAAAAAAGGTAAGGGTTTCCCCTGCCAGTTGTGACCAATTCTAGGGTGCAGTGCTCATCTCTATTTCATAGCCGAAGAGCCAGCGTTGGTCATGTGGCTGGCATGACTAAATGCCAGAGCGCATGGAATGCTGTTATTTCCCACCAAAGATGGTACCTATTTGTGTACTTGCATTTTGCATGCTTTCAGACCACTAGCTTGGCAGGAGCTGGGGGGAATAAGGGGAGCTCTCCTCATTAAGCGGTGCCTGGGTCTCAAACTGCCAAGCTGCTGACTTTCTGGCCAACAAGCCCAGTGTCTTAACAGCCTCCATGCCCCCAATAGCTGCTGCTATTCAGGGGTTAATGGGATTTTCCGATGGGGGACTTTAATAACACGGAGAACACAGGGGGTGTTCCTCTGTTGTATCAGATAAATAATTTCATCTGCCTTCTTTCACCCTCTTGTTTAGATAGCAAGTGGGAATAGTTCTGGTCAGAGATTTATGTATTGTGATGAACTATAGCACAGGATCTGCTGAGCATTAGTTACCTCTTCCTATTTTCACACCCATTTTGGGAAAGGGCATTGCCACCATTACAGTCCCACTGGTGGCTGTGCATAGTCAGGCATTCTCTGCTTAGATAGGACAGATGGTCAAGGGCCGTGCATAATGTGGCCCCTTGTGGCTTGTGCACTTTCCTTAGGATACATCCATATTGGAGAAGGGTTCGAAGAAGTTGACCCTGCCATGGGAAACTCTTTAAGAAGATGATCCATATGGCCATGTCCGAAGATGATTCAGCCCCGTTGTTGGAAGTTTATATTGTGATCACCTTTGATGATAATTTGATGAGCATCCTCATGAGAGATTTTGGTCTCCCTTTCTGTGGGGATTGTTGCAGTACTTAACACATGTGATGGGGTAACCAGTGATGGAGCGATGCCACTTTCTATGTGTGGTGCACTACAACATTTCCTGAGTGAGTTGAGCTACCTTGCCTTTGCTCTGAGAACGCAAAGTACCACAATGGGTATTTTGAAAAATGCTGGACTCCCAACAGTGGTTTCTTTTTGTTTGGAATCCTAATTCCTCTTCTTTCCAGCCCAAAAGTAGCAGAAACTATTTTTGTGTCTGAATGAAAGAAGGATGGCAAGAGCCACAGCAAAGCCACCCAGACCTGTCACTTTGTGGGAGGGATCCTAAGCAACTTTGGGGAGCTGGCCTTGACTATGCCTCATTGGGCATTGGGAGAGCACTGGGCACTGAGTTTTTCATTTGTGCCTGGTGCTTTTGGGCCTTCTTCTGCAGGTGGTAGTTTCAGTCTTGGTGGTACTTTGATTCTAGAACTGAGAAGTCAACAGCAGTGTGGACTGAGAGGTTCTCCAGTTCTTCTCAGGCACCTGCTGCTTCTAATGGAAGGGAAGGTTGGATCCACAGTGCTTCCAGGACTGTGAAGAAGAGCAGGGGGGGGTCACCCCAGGTGGCAAAACTGACTTGAAGATTGTTTCAGGCTATTTTGCTGTCCTGCTTTCTTAACACTCTTTGAAAGATCTTTGTTATAGATTTTAACCCAGGCTTCAAAAGTCTTCCTTTCCTTGGGTTCTAAAAATAGGTGTCCAGGAGTTCAAACAAGGAAGTGCTGTCAGAGGTGTGTTGGGCCCAGAATCCTTTATTGTGGGTTTATTTTCAAGAGGTTGAGAGGATAGGTGCATACCTTAATTCATCAGCATCCCATACTCCTGTCTGGGTTATTTTTGAGGGCAGGATCTGCTTCACTTTGATTGTTGCATTGACGTATCCCCTGACGTTATTTGCTGTAGTGGTTTGTGGGCTCTCCCTTTTTTCCCTAGCCAGGGGGATACAGGCAAGGAACCTGCCCCCCAGAAGTGGTGTGTCTGGCCTACAGCAGGTTTTGATCCTCATTTTCCCTTTCCAGGAGTGGCCTTTCATGTTCTTCCCCTTCTGTTTGGGCTGGGATCTCGAGACCTTGGCTGGCTTTCCAACCATAAGAGGCTAATTTTGGAAGAAGAGCTTGTAGGATCGGAGGGGGCCGGTTGGAGGCATGAGCATTACTTGAAGCATCCAGGGGGCCTTGGAGTAGGTGGAGGGGCTGTTACATAGACACACTCACAGTGAGTGAAAGCAGAGAGGAGATGGTTGAGTCAGTGCCCATCCTGGTGCCCTTATGAAGGAGGAGCTGAGCCTTTTGTGGACAAGCAGCTGGTGAAAGGCAAAAATAGACTTGGAAGAGCTTCTAAATGTTAAGGTGCCCCATTGGCCTTTGGGCCATGTTGTCACCTGTGATTAACACCCTACCTAGCTGGTGTGAGGTCCTAGCGTGTGCCTGCCTGCCTGCTTTCCACTGTGTGACAGAGCTGTGTTCTTTCTCTACCCCTCTCCTCCTCCTCCTTGCCTCAGTTCAGATCCAAGAGGCGTTTCCCAAAACAGATGCTTCCCAAGGGAACTTATAGATAGGACCATCTGGTCTTCTCAGACCAAAGTTGCTGCAGCCTGTGAGGCCTTTATTCGGGTGCATTTTAGGTGAAGATAGGACACTTGTATCTGCACCGGGGCTTCTGTCTCTTCTTGTAAGAAGTGGAGTTCTTGGAGCTGTCTTGTTACCAAGTAGGGGAGCCTAGTGGTGGAGCCCTTTCTCTGGGCCTGCCAGGCAGGCAAGCATCTCCCTTTTAGGAGCAAGGAGAGCTAAGGAGCCAGGGGTTCTCTTTGCCCACGGGGCCCTTGCTCTGCCCTCAGAGGGGCTGGGTGAAGCCCTCATCTAGTGATCCTGCCCATCTTCTGCAGATCAAGGAGAGTGACAGTGCTGGGCTCCACAGAGACGAAGACAGGGAGGTCAGCTTCCTGTCATAGGTGTCTTCCAGAGCTGTGGTTTATACCTCAAGCTTCCTCTGACAAGGAACAGGTTGAGTAGAAATGAGGTGGGCAGGTGTCTTTTTCAAAAGTGAGCGCTTCCATTTGGCTTTTGTCTGTGTGCAGGATTCTCGGCTTACATGGAAAATGGCCTGAAAGCTGAGGCTAAGACTATCTCATTCCCTTCCCACCTTATTTTGTGCAACAGAGAACGTGGCTTGTCCTTTCCACCTCCTCCTTCCTTTAAAAAAATACTGAGATACAATCAGGCAAGCATCTTATGATTTGGCAACAGCCTTTTCCTTCAATGTGGGGTGTGTGTGAAAAGGATGGCAGCAATTTAATTCAAGATGCAGTCACATTGTTTACACAAAAGTCTTCAAACTGCCTTGGGCCAAGGAGGATCCTTGGTGAACTTGGAGGGGCAGTTGCTGGGCTGTGATCTGTGGGACCTCCTGTGAGCTGGGCTTAAGATGGGCAGATTCCTGCTGGCCCTGTGCCCCAGATCCAAAGGGGCGGGGTTCGAACATTCACAGTCTGAAGTCTAGATTTTGAGAGAATGCTGAGAAGCAAATCTCCCAGCTAGCAGCCCTGCAGGTCTGTTTGTTACAGCTGCTGGTATCTGCAGCCAGCACGACCTCCTCTTGGGATGGAGTCTCTCTCCAGAGACTCACTTTCCAGAGTGTTGGTACAGGTAGTCCTTGACGTACAACCATTTGTTCAATTCAAGGTCACAAAAAAGTTACTTATAACTGGTCCTGGCACTTGTGACCATCGCAGCATCCCCATGGTCCCATAATCAGAATTCAGGCACTTGGCAACTACCATATGTTTGTGATGGTTGCAATGTCCCAGGGTTACCTGATTGCCATTTGCAACTTTCCCAGTTGGCTTCCACCAAGCAAAGTCAGTGGAGGAAGCCAGATTCAGTTAATGACCTTGTGGTGCACTTAACAACTATAGTGATTCACTTAATTGTGAAAAAAATGATTGTAAAATTGAGTACAACTCACTTAACAACCTTGCATAGCAATGGAAATTCTGGTCCCAGTTGTGGTTGTAAACTGAGGACTATCTGTACTGCAAATGGGCTGGGAATTCAGGGAACTGCTGCTCCAGTAGCACATCCAGATTTGGGAAACCCATTTTTCTCTCTCTTCATAATGTGGAAATAAAAGCAAAAGGAAATGTTTGTTTTCAAACTGTGGGCATTCTGCTTGGGAAACTTTGAGCTAATTTCCTGTGTCAGTAAGCAAAGAAAAATTTGTGCCCACTAAGGAACCAAGATTTAGCTATCTTAGACTTGGCCTCACAGCATTTTAACCATAATCCTTTGGTCAGGGTTTATGGTACCACTGTGTTCTTTCTTCTGTGGCAAGCTGCTCCTATGGAACTGGCCATCCTGCCTCTGGGTGTGCCCTTGACCTGTCAGAAACTCTTGTTTGAGCCTGATTTCACAATCCCAACCAACTCTTTTATTGTTGTGTTTTCTACTGGCAGGTGATCCAGTATCAAACAGTGCGCTATGATATTCTTCCCCTTTCCAGGGTTTCGAGGGAACGGCTTAGTAAGTATTATCTGATGTTTCAGATGTGCAGTGGAGGGGGTTGAAAGGGAGTTTGGGTTTGTGTGGAGCTGTGCATATCATTTGTCTCCTTTTGTTTTATTATTTACTTATTGGACAAATTTATACAGCCACTCAACTCACACAAGGGTAACTTTGGGCAGCTTACAAAATTTAAAAAATTTCCCAGATGATAAAAACCTGTAAATCCCACCTCCCCCACCCCTTTTGCCTCTCTCTGGCAGATCAGGTGAAGAGGAAGATTCTTGTCCTCGACTTGGATGAGACATTGATTCACTCCCATCATGATGGAGTCCTGAGGCCCACAGTGAGGCCAGGCATCCCCCCTGACTTCATCTTGAAGGTGAGACTTCCAGACTTCTTGACCGAGACCTAAAGGGTGGACATGGGGTGAAGAAAGGTAGAAGCTGCTAGGCCAGAGTTTGGAGGTCTCCCAATGGGCTCTTGATTTGGACGGCACCAGTCAAAGGCCCCTTGGACATTGCTGGGAACCAATTGCTCCATCAACTTTTAAGAGTGGTTTGGTTCTGGAGGGCCCAGGAAAAATATGCTTCTTGTTCTGAGCAATTCTTTTTAGCTGGGATCCTCAGGAGGCTGGTTCTGGGAAATGGGCTGTCGGTTGCAAGAAGTCCTGCTTTTGTCACTGCTCTTTATAGCCTGTCTCCAATGACTGTTCCTTTCTCCAGGTCGTCATAGATAAGCATCCTGTCCGCTTTTTTGTACATAAGAGGCCACACGTGGACTTTTTTCTAGAAGTGGTAAGGATGCGTTGTGTATATTTCTGTTTCAGACAAGAATGCCCGAGGCTCATCAGCAGATCTAATGGTTCACCTCAGACGATTAAGTTGGTCTCTTGCTATGGAGACAGAAAGCTAGATAGGCCAGAAAAGGAGGCCAATGTTGGCTGCAGCAGTTGTTCTTTTCCTGGAAAACCAGGCAGGGTTCCTTGGAAGAAGAGGCAGCTGCCTT
The DNA here is from genome assembly GCA_032468055.1 of Acrochordus granulatus. Taxonomy (NCBI): domain Eukaryota; kingdom Metazoa; phylum Chordata; class Lepidosauria; order Squamata; family Acrochordidae; genus Acrochordus; species Acrochordus granulatus. The sequence goes on along the minus strand of JANHZU010007880.1, from coordinate 7,612 downwards.
GGGACAGATTTGGTTTCTGGGGAAAGGGGCAGGATGCGTGTTGGGCATAGTCTGCAGGTTCAGTCTGTGGGTTTTGGTCACAGCCAAACCAATCAGGAGGGAGCTATGCTTGGGAAGACCCTGGTGGGTCATCAATCAATGCCTGGTCTTCATGCATTAATGACATTGTGGGAGGAGAGCATGCTGCTTGAGGGATTTTGGAGTTGAAGGCCATGCATCTTAAAGTTGCTGAGGTTGGGAAACAGCTGTAGAGGACTGGAGAAGAGTCTCTTTCCACAGGGTGCACAAGTCTGTAAACATCCACTTTCTTCTCACAGACGTTGACCCTCATTCTTCCCAGCATCTGGACCTCTCTATGGCCTCACATACTGTCCTGTGTGCTAGGCCTGTCACAGAAATGCTTTCTGCCCAAGGAGGGTTATTTCTGGATATACAGAAGTGAAAAAATAACTAGTAAATTACTGTTCACCTCCTGTTAGATAGGAATTGAGTGGTCCTATTACAGTAGGTGCAACGATCGGGAAGGCTGCCTGCAGTGCTTTCCATGAGAGGACAGACAAAGGTCAGACTAGTCAGAGTAACCTCCTCAAATTGGGGAACCTTGCCAGGCAGGAGGAAGAGGAGGTGGAGATGGATGTACAGGGAGTACTCAATTTACGACCACAGTTGGGATCAAAATTTCCATTGCTAAGGAAGTTGGTTGTTAACCGAGTTGTATATTATTTTATCACTTTACCATGGTTGTTAAATGAATCACCACAGTCCTTGAGTGATTCATAGGATCATTAAATAAATCCAGTTTCTTCCATTGACTTTGCTTGATGGAGGCCGGCTGGGATGGTTACAAATGGCAATCACATAATCCAGGATCACTGCAGCCATTGTAAATCCATGCCAGTTGCCAAACACCCAAATTTTGATCATGTGACCATGGGGATCCTGAGATGGTTGCAAGTGTGAAGATTGGACATAAATCAGTTTTTAGCAAACAGTTGCTAAATGAATGGTTGTAAGTCAAGGACTTTATGTGCAGCTGGAACAGCAGGCCTTGTTGCAGATTTGTGGCCGCTGGGAGGCAGTAGTGTATATGGCCATATGGCCAGTCAGCTTTTCTGGGCCTATCTGCATAGCTTGGAGCAGGAGGGGCATGATTTAATTATGGAATTGGGGAAGCTCAGTTGAGAGCAGCCTTCCCCCCTACCTTGATATCCCTCTAGACCTGTTGGAGTGATGCCTCGAACTCCTAGCCACAGTCTGAAGGTTTCAGCCCTGTCTGGAGATTGCCAGAGTGGGTGGGCCTTAGTAGAGCCTCGAGGGTGGGTTGGGGGAATGCATCTGGAAAAAAAAATCCCCTCCAATCTTTTTATCTTGTTCTCTCTCCTTTCTGCCAGGTGAGCCAGTGGTACGAGCTCGTGGTCTTCACAGCCAGCATGGAAATCTACGGCTCTGCTGTGGCTGACAAGCTAGATAATAACAGGGGAATCCTCAGGCGGAGATACTACAGGCAGGTGAGTGGCCATATGGACACTCCCACCACAGCTGGGGGGCAGCCCATTTGCCCGCATGCTCTTTCCCATTCAGTGTGCAAGGAGCTGCCTTTCTGGGGATTGACACAAAGCGTGTTCCTCACGTGTTCTCTGTTTTCAGCATTGCACTTTGGAATTGGGCAGTTACATCAAAGATCTTTCGGTGGTTCATAATGACCTGTCCAGCATTGTCATTTTGGACAATTCTCCAGGAGCCTATCGGAGCCATCCAGGCAAGTCACTGTTGCGTTTAGATTTTTTTAGTTGTTTTTGTGTTGTTTTTAACTTGTGATTCAGAGCCGCTCAGAGTTGGTTATCAGAGGGGGGGGCGCGTATAAATGTTTTAAATAAATAAGACTTCTTTCCCCTCCCCTAGCCTCCCACAAGGAAATTGGGTTTCTCTGCTTTGCTTAACTCATGAATATTAGGAGAACTTGCACTCTGGTATGTGAAGGAAAACAATCTGCCAGCCGTTTCCTATTGTGCAGGTCACGAGAAATATCTTGATTTTTATACAGCCCTTTTGCCTTTGTGGAAATGGTGCAGCATGAACTTGCAAAGATGGGAAAGTGTGAAGGTGAATGAAAGCGAAAGCGACCCAGCTGTCTCTCAACCAGGCATAGAGCTTAGCAAGAGGAAATCATCCTGGATTTAGACTGTGAAGAGGTCCCATCAAAAAGAGGGTGGGGAGATGGGAAGCATCCCCAGAAGGACAAACAGATTGCAGAGTAGAATCTGAGGGCTTTGAGCCTGGAGCCAAGATGAGTAAAGGGAGAATGACTGAGGTGTAGGAGATCAGGTGTGGTAGGAAAAATGAGGCTGGAGACAAGATTGTCTGCCTTTTGCATGGCCCTGAGCTTGGGCTCACCTATAGAAAAAAAATCACCCTGTTCAGTGCTGAAGAGATGGAATTTGGCATGAGCAGGATGGGGGAGATTTGTGGCAATTCCCCATGCTGACTGACGCTGTCCTTGGTCACAGGGAGGCGCACTTAAACACTGCTTCTGTGGTGGGAAAGAGCAGAGTGTTCAGGAGGCATCAGGACGGCCCCTGAATCATGGCTCTGGCAGAACTGCTGGTCTGGCCCAGCCTCCAGTGCTCTGCTTGGTAGGGTGAAGGAGATGCTTGTCTTTCTCTCTGGCAGATAACGCAATCCCCATCAAGTCATGGTTCAGCGACCCCAGTGACACGGCGCTTCTGAACCTGCTTCCCATGCTCGATGCCTTGAGGTGAAGTTCTGGCCACAGAAGGGAGGAGAAGGGGCTTCCTGTGGAAAGGGAGAGTGGGCTCCTGGTCTTTCTGTTGGGTCATGTGGGACTGGCTTGCAGCTGAGGGGAGCAAGGGGAAGAGGGAAATCAACAGGGTGGATGGAAGCAGCAGTACTCATTTGCTCTCCTCCCCTTCAGGTTCACAGCAGACGTCCGGTCGGTGCTCAGCCGCAACCTGCATCAGCATCGCCTTTGGTGACAGCGGCTCCTCCTTTCTTCAGGGTTAGGCCACAACTTCTGCCTTATCCCGCCATCGTGATCCCCCCGCCAGGCACTTGGCCGCTTGGGCTGTGACCAATGCCTTCAGGCGCGGCCGGCCAGCCAGCCAGCCAGCAGGGAATATTGCCCTGGGGAACTCCGTTTTGGCCTCTCCCTGTGGGCATCAGCTGCCCTCTCCCACACGACCGGCACCCCGTAGACTGGTAGTGACTCAGCCGGGCAGAGGCAGCGGGAAGAGGGTGGCGCTGCTGGCACGACACCAGCAGCCTTGGGGGACGAGATGCACAAGAAAGGGGGTGAAAGGCGCCAGCTGCAGAGACCTACACGACAGACCTTTGATAGGAGGCTGCGTTTCTCACTGGAAGGAGCACCCTCCTGCCCTTCCCAGCTTTTATTTCCCTTGGTTTGCGTTTCTTCCTCCGCCCCCAGTCCGTGGATAGAGGGGGCCTGCTTCATCCGAGAAGGACCTTTCCAACAGCTGGCTTCGTTTTCGAGGGTCCGCCACCCCTGTCATCCCTTTTGGGGAAGCAGCTCAGCTCTTCCGCTGGAAGGATCCTCGTTCCGGGATGGCTTCGTTTCTGTCTTATTTCTTGGACGTCTGGGGGGGGGCGAAGGATATTATAGCCTTGAACTGAGGTGGAAAAAAAAAGAAAGAAAACACCGAAACCGACTCGTGGCGCTTCTTCTTGCCCGGGTGGAGGGAGGGACCGAGCGGAGCGCGGCAGGGCGGCGATGCCCTTCTCCCAAGCCCGGCTTTTGCGGGCGGCGGGGTGCGGCGCAGCGCGGCGGCAGGAGCAGGAGGTCGCTCCGCAGCCCCAGCGGGGCCCCAAGCCGCTCCTGCCGCGTTGCTCGGTTACCCGCCGGCTCGCGCACCGTCCGGGATGCGTGCATGGCAGCGAGCGGCGCGGCGGCTCCCCGCGCCTGCGTCCTTCCCAGCGGGGACCCTTCCCCTCGCCCACCGAGCACTGCGGCGCCTGGCCCTCTCCCCACGGCAGCTGCGGGCTGCAGCGCCCATCGCAGCCGGCGGAGCAGCCCGACGTGGGGCCGGCGAGAGGGGGCCACCGCGTGACCCGCCCGTCCGTCAGGTTGGGCGAGACGGGCAGGGGCACGTGACCATGCCTCTACCTTTACGTCACTCACGACGGTTCGCTGCACCCGCCTCCTCCGCTGCCTTGTCACCTCCCGGTCCTTCCGCGCCTCCTTTTTCGAGCCTGGGTTGAGGGGCGGGCGCTATTCCCGTGCACATGGGGGTGGGCCGTTCCATCCTCAAGTCCCC
>JANHZU010007877.1:174293-187476 GCA_032468055.1 Acrochordus granulatus | reverse complement strand
TCCGGGAGGCAGTGCAAGACAGGGGGGCCTGGCGTAATGCAGTCCATGGGGTTGCGAAGAGTCGGACACGACTGCACAACTGAACAACAAAATACATTTGTTTAATACATAGAATAATTTTACTTTATTGTAAGGCTACATTTACAGAATCTTGCAAGTCTGAAGGAAGCTCCACTGATCTTGGGCACAACTTCCATGCTACTACTAAAGCACTTTAGAAGTAGTAAGTTTCAAGACTCTTTTATAACTCCCAACTTTAGTACTCATAAGATTTTGGATTACATATCTTATCATCTCTTTGAATCAGTCATTTGGGGATTATGAAAGCTATAGCCCAACAGCAGAGGATCCACATTTGTTAAACACTGTTTTACTGTCCTAAAAAATTGGATTCAGCCTAGTTTAGGAAAGATTTTCCATCATTTAAGGCCACCTGATAGGACAATATATTTTTAAAGCAAATTTTTAATTCTATTTAATTCTAGAATCATCTTATCAGTGAGAGGAGCAGCATATATATTTAATAAATAAATTCCTTTTGATTGTGTTACCTATTGCTTATTGCACTCTTTTCCAACACAGACACCTTCCAAATATGCAGACTTCAAATTCCAGAATTTCTTGGACAACATGATCGTTATTAAGAATTCTTCAGCCTGACGCCCATTTATCGCAAAGGATCTGGATTAAGGAAGGATGGCTTATTTAACTGCTACTTTCAGTATGCTGCTATTGTTGCAGTACTTATTTTAAACACCACTTTTAAGGACTGGAAAGCAGGACAAAACATTACAATATAATTAACAATATAATACTATAAATAAAGTTTTGCCTTCTGCTGGAGTAGATTTCAAAAAAATCAAATTTCTTTAGGGACTGCTCATGTGAATAAGAAAGGCCTTCGGTTTTGTTTTCATGGCCACTGATATACAGTAAGGCTTTGCCATGATAAATGAGCCTGAATAATAGATATCTGAATTATCTGAGTTGTGCAAAACATAAGCCTGTGTGGGTTGCAAGAAAAATGTATGGAAGCTGCACTGAGCACAGGACGCTAAGGTCATGTGGCCTCTGTGTTCCGGGCAATGGGTTAGATTCTGAATAGCTAGATGGCAGTGAAAATGGGAAGGAGTCCACTTTTTATATAATTGTTGAATCAGACAGTATTAAAATTTATTATACAAAATGTCACTTTACATGTCTTCTGGACATTTAGGATTCTGATTGTGGAAAAATCAAACAATATTTTCTAAAGTTTGGGTTTTGTCTTGTGAATCCTACTTTTCACTGCAAGCTAATAATGAAAAGCTGAGCTATACAATTCTCCAAAAGTGTGAATGCAGAGTTCTGCTTTGTTTCCTTGTGTTGCAAGCTCCATTAAAGGCTGGTGCAGTCGAGCTGCATATATCATGTTAAAGAACCACAGCTTTTTTAAAGTAGGTATATCTGTCTCTGTCCTTGCAGCTTGATAAAACACTCCCATTTAAGACACAGCCATCTTTCCAACTACTTCAGTTCAAGTTGCAGCCAACACAGCTAAGTTTACACATGATTGCTTTGGCAGTTCCTTGCCTCTGTCCAGGATTCTTTCCTGGGGTAAGAACACACTACCAAGGAGATAAGTCCCAGTTTGTTTCTGATTCTGCAATTCCCTCTACGGCAAACTCTCCAGTCCAAATTTCTGATCTTTATATTCTTTACATATTTGTTGTTCTGAACATCTCATTCAGGTAAGACATCACAGGTAGCAAATGCTCAAAGCTGCCAGAACATCTACTAGTAGTAAAATTCCAATAGAAAACTTCTTCTAATAAAGAGCATCTAGTAGAAGACATCTGGAGGGAACATATTAAAAGATCTCAGTGGTGTCTACAGGGTACAGTAAAACTAACATGGCTACTTCAATGGTGGAATCAACGTTACATCCCTCTATATGTAAATCAAAAATGTGACACACATAAAAACTTGGCAGAATTTCAAATATACCACTGGGGCTGATATTCTGACTGTTTAACCGTACCTTATATATACCCCTGAAGAACCTAATGCTGAAAAATGTTTCAGTAAAGAGATAGCCCTGCTGTTTATTTGAGGGCCACTCTTTTCATTTTTAAAACCACATTTTGTTTCCTGGAGCTTTTAGTCTCTCCACCCATGCATATTTTTCACATTTCAGAAGTTTTTCACTGTCTTTATTTACCTCTCTATTTCTCTTTCTCAGCTAATTACAAGTGTACATCTCTTAACATAACCACAACTTGGGGAAGGGGAGGATGAAGAGAGAAAGAATGAAAAAAAAGCCTGGCCAATAAAACCATAGCAACTTAATGATAGGATATAATACAAAGTCAATCCATTGTACAATAGAAAAGAGATGGGAGACACAATTTGCTTCTGCATGATTTCTGTTATTGTTATTGGTAAAGTCAGCTGCAGACAATGCAAAGCTATGCAAGCCAGCTTGCCTGCCAGCCAAGAATTACTATAATTCAATATGAAGAGGTCATGAGTGCATGAATCTAATGAATCTAGGCTAATAATTACAGCTCATTAAATTACCTCTGAGATGATAGCAAGAGTTGTAATTTTTTTGTGTAATTGATGTTACTGACATCCTTGCACTTTTCAGGTTGTGTTAGTTATAAAACCTGCCATGTTAATGTTTTAGTGATAAAAATTCACAAATTAATGGAACTAGTGCGTCTCTAAATGTCATGGAGGTCTGACAGGCAATGATAGGTGGATTTGTTAAAACATTTTAATTGCTTAAATGGAAGCGTAACATGATAGAAGGTACCAAATCAGATGCTTTTGCTTTACGCTGTTGATTAACAAGATATTTGCTTCAAATGGCTGATTTTTATTTTAAAAAAAATTAAATTAAAATAAATGCATTAGGAATTTTAAATTTACATTTTACTTGCCTTTGAAGTTGATATAGGGATAATAGATTGAACAGATCTGAGACTTGCTTAACCATGTACATGGAAACAATTTATTAAACTCCAGATAACTTTTGGTAAATACATACTTGCTTGAAAGATATAAGACTTTACTCTCTTGTGTAGATGCAGCTATAGTAATAAATTATGTCTTACTCCAAGAACCTGTAAGTTTATGGTAGTTTGTTTAAGTGGATTTCTGTCCCTGTAGAATAATCAGGTAAAAGGTAAAGGCTTCCCGGCCAGTCATGACCAACTCTAGGGTGCAGTACTCATCTCCATTTCCAAGCTGAAGAGGCAGCATTCATCTGAAGATGCTTCTGTGGTCATGTGGTCGGCATGACTAGACACCAGGGATGCACAGACGCTGTTACCTTTCCCACCAAAACAGGCAGTACCTATTTATCTACTTGCATTCACATGCTTTTGAACTGTTAAGTTGGCAGGAGCTAAGGCAAACAATAGGTGCTCACCCTGTGCACAGCAGTGCTGGGTTTTGAACTCAGGCAGCTGACCTTCCAGCCATCAAATCAAGCATCTCAGCCACTCATGCCACCATGCCTACATGAATAGAATAATCAAATCACATGCTAAATTGAATTAGCAGTCAGTCCTACTCAAGCAAGTCAGGAAGAGTGAGAGATTTGTCATTCCACAAAGCTAATAAAGTTTTCTTGCTCAATAATAGTTCCTGAAATTAAGAGAAATAGAAGCATTGATTATATATCTGGTATGTGAGCCATACTAGGGATCTAAGAGAACTGCCATATCTTAAAATGCTTGTGCCCAAATTTCTTGCCAGATGAGCTAGGTTGCCATTTATGAAATAAAATAAATTTCTGAAAGACCTGTCCTGTATCTGATTGCTTTCATATAATCTCTCTTCCATTCCTTTCCCAGCCATTGCAAAATCTGTCATAGTAGCCACAGGTTTCCGCAAACATTAATCTACACTCAATGTGGCTTAGACTGAAGCAGATGCTTCCCTGTTGTGTATGAATGACACCATTTTGGCTATAGAAGAATCAAATGAATTCATTCTTGTGAAATAGGAGTTGGGAAAAGTATGGTTACCTGATGCTCAACTCAGTACTACCGTTTAGGCACTACAGATAATTCAGTGAATTTGTCATATTACAAAGTTCCTAATCTTCACAGGAGGTGAATGTACAATGTTCAAATGAAAGACATATAAAATAAAAACTGTTATTTTGAACCCAGAATATCTTTTTGGGTCGTGCATATTAAAAGCAATCATGTTATTGGTGTTCTATATTCAGTAACATTCTGTTACTTCTGAAAGGAAGCATGGAATGTAAGCTTTTCTCTTTCTCTTTTGTGTGTGCGTTTTGTGTTTTTGTTTGTTTAAAAAATTAAAATGTCAAGTATTTATTCTACTGTTACAAATTCAAGCACTACTGTGGTGACAATGATCCTAATACAGGACTCTTTCTCATATTCTCCTCAGCAAGGACATGCCACATCTTCATGAAATTGTCTTTCCCTCATCCCCAGACCACAGCCAAGGAAGCTTAAAGACTTATCTGTTTCAGATTCAAAACATTTTTCATCCTCTTCTCCTAACATACTTTTGCCATGGATAAGATCTAGTATGCTTTCTTGATGATGTGGTCAGAAGCTGGGATTTGCTGATCTACTATTGGCCATTTTAAGGTCCTGTGAGCATACTTCTACCTTCCATTCCCTTGGCATTGTCCTCTGTGGCCATTTTGATCTGGGTTACTGCAGAGACCAGCACCTGGTTTCTGCAGAGGCATTTGCTTGCATCATCCCTGAATGACATCTTCCAAATTGCTCATCTGGCTGTATGCAAATTCCTTATATATTTAGGTTTAGCACAGGAGACTGTGACACTTGTTTTTTAATTTTTTGCATTATACTTATGCTTAAGAATCATGACTAGCATTTCCTGAATGCCACAGAATGTTGGTTTAAACCAGGCAAGAGACCTTACTGCTTGGCCTATTCCTTGACTATTTTGCCTATTTCTACTGTTAGGTGCCATTAGCCTAGATACTCACTGAATCACCAGATTCACTCCATTACCTTCTCCACACCTGGCTATTTTGGCATAGAAGATTAGGGATCTTTTACAAGGTCACTGGATCATGTTCAGAAGTAGCCCAACTGATAAATGCTTGCAACTTAAATGGTGATGAAACCAGCAATTCTTACAACTCACTGGCTTGCTCAGCCCAACCACACAATTAAAAAAAGAATTCATGGTTTGCTTTGCAAGTAGGTGGAGTTAATTAGTTAAGGAAACAAAGCCAGGGAATCCACTAATCATTTTCCTTCATTTGCCCTATGTTAAAATGGTAAGGAAAACATCACCTACTGGCACTACTGGCAGAATGGGGCTCAACAATTTATGCAGCACACTTCTCCACTGTCCTATGGACTGAGGACAACACATTAGTATGGCTATCTGAATGAGCTGAATTCACATATTATTGCAAAATAATTCAGAGCATAGGAAAAACAAGAAGACATGGAAGAAAATAGGTAATGAATACCTGTGTATTTCTAGTAGCATTGGCAACTATCTCTGTGAAGTATGAAAGAGCTTGCTAGGTTTTTATATGTTGGCAGGATTTGATAGATAAGAAACTCTGAAGAAACCCCTTTGCCTTTTATTGGATTATTCAGAATAGATTACATTTGCAGAATTATCTGGGCATCTTACGCTCAGTTAATAAAACCTTCTTAAAGCAATTAAAAATGGAAGTGAAGAAGTTCTGATTTTATAATGAGTTTTTTTAGATTTTAAATCTCTCTTCTTAGGAAGTAGACCTTTGATTATGTGTTTGGGATCAATTCTGCCTCAGTGCTCAAAATGCTTTTTCTTGATGTTGCTGTTGCTTTTTTTATTCAAAGAGAGTGTGATTGAGCTCTGTGTTTTTAATGGACCTTGAAATTAACACAACTTTATATTCTTGTTTTTGCATTGGCATTATCGCATCATCACAAATTTTGGTGTGTCATTAGCTTGCTCATTTTCTATCTGCTGACTCAATAGCAATAAACGTATTTTTGTGGCTTAAGGTAGAGCCCTCTTCTTGCCAAATGATTAGTTTGTTTTTTTGTAAGCAGCCTAAGAAAACTTGAGGACCTTCAGAAATTTTCAGAGAAAACTCAGAATCGATTAACCTAGCTTACCTCTAAGATCTCCTTGCTAATCCCATTAAACTAAATGAGAAGTCCAAAGCCATCGGTAAAGAGAAATAAGTAATAGAAGCAGAAATAGTCCTGTGAATAGACTGAATATTCATAAAACACAGATGAATTCTTTATCACCAGGAATCATTTTAGTTTTTAATGTTCTCTCAATTATGAAGCATGAAAACATTTATGAAGCACCTTAAAAAGTTCAACAAACTTCATGTACACTGATAGATAATTTTGTGAGCAGAATAAAGCTCATTTGGGATGAAGTTTTGGTGGATTCTAACTGTCCATTTCAAAATTATCTTCTATTGCTAATTTAAGATTTTAAGAGAAAAGTGGGGCCTTTTAGGCAGTCAAGGGTCAGATATTTATGTTGTTGTTTCTTTTAATTTGGAGGGGCGGCCCAAGTGCCTTACTTGTCTGTGGTGATGTCACCGAAATGGAAGTTATACTGTTTTTCTGAGAATTGGGGGAGGCAATTTTGTTTTGCTTATGTTAAGCCCAAAATAGGTTTCATCTCTTTATCTGTAATTGTTTTTCAGACATTTTCCACTAAAGTTCAGCAGCATGATGAGTGATGGAGTGAAGGTTCTCACATCACAAAAAGAGGTTCAAAAGCCACTTCCAGTTTGCAGGTCACAACCTGTCTATACCTACTTAAGAATAACAGCAGTTCAATTACAGCTCAAACCAAGCCTTTTTTAATTTCAAAAAGTATACATTGAAGTTGGATGGGCTAATACATTTAAATAAATAAACAAACAACTGAACTTTCTGAAGCCAAATATGGAAGAAGCACAATGAAGACAGTTATTAAATCAAGTTTGATATTCCATTACTATATGTCTGAGGTTTATCTTTGTAGTAATTACCTGTAGTAATTACCTGGAATCTGTGTTCCCACCTTTGAGCATCAGATGATTATTTAGGCGTGAAAGCTATTGTACAAGCAAAGATTTGAAATACAGAAAACAGTCCAGCTGCCTTGTGGTTTTCAGGAAAGCATGTCAGAGAGAAAGAAAAAAAGGTCTCCCCCCCCAAATCCCTTCACACTTTTATTAGTTAGCCGAAAGTTACAAGATTACATTATTAAGAATGTGTGCACATGTGTTCATCGAATAGTTTACAAAATCCTCCCCAACATTTCTCAGCTCTTTGTGTTGATAAGAAAACTCTTCAGGTGTTGATTTCAAGAGACGCTATGGGAAAGTCACTCCCATATATTTCTGAAGTCCAGATTAACTCTTATGAACCCAACAATCTTGTTTTTTTTTTAATTTGGGGTTTTCCACTACTCTGTGTCTGGATTTAGCTGTGAGGTTTTTTTATAATTCAAGATTTCACCCTCCATTTTTGTTACATATTTTTGTCTTATTGGAGATGATACTGTCAAGTTAATCTCATTTTAAGATTAACAAAGGAACATTGTTTTCTTTGTTCTGTAACCAAGATGTTTAATGCAGCGAGTTATATCTAACATGGAAAAGTAGTCATCACAGGTTGAGCTGAGAAAGAGTTCCGGGCCTCATCACTAAATGAACTATTACATCACATTCGTCTTTACAATATGGTGTTTCCAATACAGCATTGGCAAATAAAAAGAAAATATGGATTACATTTATGTCAGGTATCTTTGAAATCAATGACAATGGAGTGAAGGTGAGTGCTTTGTCTTTTATTTGATTCATGTATTAAACAAACTTATACAGCCAACCCTCTCACAGAAGCTTAGAAGATAGTCTCTCTTAGAAGATACAGCCAACCCTCTCACAGAAGCTTTGAGATAGTCTCTCACTTATGTTTAGCAACTTGAGCACATTGTGTGTTGATTTCCTTCCTTTAATTTCACTATTTTCATACAATGGCAATTTTCCTTCAGCTGCATCCTCCTTCCTTGTGATTCCTTTTCTTTTTGCAGGGTATGTGTGCATGTGTGTCAGGAGGGATAATAGTCCTCTGAACAAAAGCATATGCTCATCCTTGTACCAGATATAAAAGATGACAAGAAGAGAAACAGCTGGATAGTTGCAAGTGTTTTTTCATTTCTTTTGTCAGTTTTTTTTGTCCATTCTCTCCTAGTATTTTCTAGCACCTGCATCACCTTCCTGTTCACAGTTGGTCAGGGTGATGTTGTGAATACTGGTTCATTTAATTAAAAACATCAAGGTTGCATCACATGTTCTAAGGTAATTTTTTGTCCTCTATTTTGAGTACTAAAGAAAATATGTTTCACTCAGGGAAATGGTTGCTTTTTAAAGTATGCTGAAATCAAGCTCTCTAAAAGCTACAGGAAGGGTCTCTATGCCCACAAACAATGAATGCACTGAAATTCAGCTAACCTGATTCATTTGTTCACAAACAAAGCATCAAATATATTCTAACTTTCAATTTAAATACAAAATGTGAATTGCTTGCAAATGTTAACACTAGAGACATAGCTTTAGATTACCAGGGACATGCATCAGGTTGCAAATTGTGACACAATTCTTAGAATTAAGGATTAGTTGCAAAATAAACTTTGATAAATTATCAGCCATTGATAATTAACAGTGACACTAGTTAATTAGAAATTTTTTTTGATTTCAAAAAAATGCAACAAATACCTAAGATAAGTGATGTGACCTAGTAAAGAATGCCATCAATTCATAAATATACTTTTAGAAAGTATGATGCAAAGGGAAAGGTAGACACAGACAGCTGTTTCATGATTGTTACTGCTCAGGAGTGTGCCTTTGCCTTGAGCTTCCATGATCATGACTAGCATTGCTGACTGCTCAGCCATAGATGTAGTGAGGCATCACTCATGAGGTTGTACCTATTTATCTAAATAAGCATACAATTGATAAAAAGAACTGCCCTACCAGTAGCAACATCAAAAAGTTTGATATTTGGAACAGTTGCAGGGCATATACAATGGCAGAGATGAAATTTGTAAGATAATGTAGCTGCAGTGAAGAAGGAAATGAAAAACTACTGCAATATACTTTTCCAGAAAACCTATCAGTGCAATGGGCAAATAGCATTGTTCACAATGTAAACAAGTGTTGGCTCTTACTTCATTTATTGAAGCTGTTTATCAAAAAGGATTAAAAATTCTGTGGCCTTAGATCTGACCACAGCTTATGATATGGTATGGCTTGATAGCCTGATGTTTAAGCTGAAGAAAACTATTCAATGTCCTAAAGTAATGAACCTCCTGGTAAAAAAAAAGGTAAAGGTTTCTCCTCCCAATTGTGGCTGATTCGAGGGAATGGTGCCCATCTCCATTTCATAGATGAAGAGTTAACAATTGTCCAAAGACGCTTCCATGGTCATATGGTCAGCACGACTATACACTGAGGCACACGGACGCTGTTACCTTCCTACCAAGGTGGTACCTATTTATCTACTTGCATTTTCACATGCTTTTGAATTGCTAGGTTGGCAGGAGCTGGGGTAGACAACAGGAGCTCACCTCAAGGCAGCCAACAAGTCCAGCATCTTAACCATTCACACCTTTGCACTCCATAAACTCCCTGTAGAACATATTTTAAAAAAACAATATTTCAAAATCACCATTGGAGGTACCATTAGAAAATCCTTTACCATTAAGAACAGCTTGCCACAGGGGTCAGTTTTAGCCTCACTCCTCTTTATTATATTATTTATTATTTCTTTATTATATATTAGTGATTTACCAGAAACTAACTCTGAAAAATTTATTATGCTGATGATATGGTAATAGCTATTCATACTGAGGATTTTGAGGAAGGGGAACATATCCTCATTAAGGATTTAAAGCAATATTATAAGATGTGGAGGCTGTGCCCAAACCCAAACAAAATTGAAGTATATGCCTTCCACCTAATTAATTGTACAACAAATAAAGAGCTAAATGTATTTTTGTGGCAAGTGGATAAAAACAACTGCCATTAGGAATAACTCTTGACCAATCCCTTACATTTGGAAAATGTCTTGAAGTAATTGGACAAAAACTGAAAATAAGGAATAACTTGATTAAAAAAAACCACAGGAACAGGCTGAGATGCACAAGCAAAAACATTGCATATAAAACATTGCATAATCAATCTACTCTGTTGCCAACTATTGCACACCTGTATAGGGAAGAAGCTGTCAAACCAACAAGATTGATGTTCATCTTAATGGTACAATGAGAATAATATCAGGAACCCTTAAATCCATGCAGCTTCCAAGGCTCCATGTCTTCTCTAATATTGCTCCTCCCAACCTCAGGTGACAACAACAGATAATTCAAGAGTGGAGTAAGATAAATAGACCATCAATCCGTAGAGATCTACCGATACATAAAATATTAGGTTCTTTACATCATACCAGGCTTAAGTCTAGGAAACCAATCTGGGATAATATACCACAGTTTTATAATTTATAAGAAGAATGGCAGTCAGAATGGACAATTTTTAGTAACTATGTCCAAATAAATGAAAACTCAAAAAAACCAGTCTCAGGAATGCAGTTACCCCAGAAAATATGGAGCTGCCTGAATAGAATAAGGACAGGCCATGCTAGAACTAAGTTCTCATAGAGTCCACAATGTGATTGTGGTACACTGAAACAAACAATAACACAGATAGCCCAAGAATATCCTCTTAGAAAATGTCAAGGAACCTGGGATGATTTTATTGCAGCCATACCTGTAGCAGCTATTTTAGATATTGAGCTGTAGCAACTATCATATTCTGATTTTATGTGCCATGTCATGGTGGTTTTATCATGTTTTTACCCTAATTTAATATTTGATCCTGTTTATTGCATATATCTCTAGATGTGTTTGCATAATTATTTTATTAGAGCTTATATCAGTGATTGCAAGACCTTGTAGATGCCATATGCTAAATAAATAAATAGCATTTATGGTCTTCAAATTTTAATACTGATACTGTATTCTGGGCCATGTGCTCAGCTCCAAGATCTGAACACAGAAGCAATGGTAGCTGCTTCAGTGCCGATGTCACATGGAGGATGTGGGATTAAGATGGTGTATCCATCTCAACCCTCCTGGATCTCTTAATGGCATTTAATATTATTGATCATGGCATTTTTCTGCCATCTCCTACTCCAGGAGATAAAAGTAAAGAAAGTGTTTTGAAATTGTTCCCCTCCTTCCTCTGTGGCAGGTTCCATTTTGGGGATGGTGCTGTCAACCCCTTTGACTTTGCAATGTGGAGTGCCTCAGAGTTGAGGTGTTTTGCCCCACCTTGAGGTCACTTGTAAAGGTCGTCTAATGGAATGGGGTGCAATATCATGCTGATGATACCCAGTTATACATCTCTATCCCTAGCTGAACAAGCACACTGTCCTGGGGGCTGTAAGGATTTGAAAAGGGAGAAATTGTCTTTGATTCAACCATAGTAAGACAACATGGCCCTAACTTTTGATTCTTGATGAGATAGTGCTTCCATGAAGAATGCTGGTCAGAAACTTGGGGATTCTTTTGGACATGCAGTTCCTGCTTGAGGAGTAGTTGACAGCCATGGTTAGGGTGCCTTTGCAATACCCTATATGCCAATTGTGCTCATTCCTGGAGTGGCAGGTTTTTTCATGGCCTCTCAAGCCCCGATCTAATTATGGCAATATGTACTACTTGGGATTATCCTTGAATAACATCCAGTTCATATTTTGCCTAGCTTCTTAAGCAAGGAGGCCCTTAAATTTAGAGATGGCATTGAGTAACTACCACCCCATATCTCATAGCTCCTTGCTTTTCTTCTTTACCAGTTTAGGACTATCAGTGTGTTATGTGTCACCATAACTTTGTCAATCCTGTCTCTGAACTGATAATGTATTAAATAGAGTAGGAACACGAGACTCCTGTCTTTTGGATCAGTTCTCTAAGCTGTAACATCCAGTTTCAGAGGATCCTGTTTCAAACTCCAGACTCCAAAACATTCATCATCTTAATATCTTCTGACTGGTAAGGCTTTGAAATCAAACATTTACTTCACACAAATCTGTTTAGGATTGAAAACAAAGTGAAATGGTCTCAGCTGGCTGCTTTCAATGACTGTGCAAGCCATCCTTGTCATTGCCCATGTAATTTCCTCTGGGCTCTATCTTCACGATTTGTCTGAGGGTTAGGATTAGAAAGAGCTGTACCTCTTTCTCATGCCATTAATGGTCCTCCATAGAAAGACAGTGAACAGAGCACATTAGCAAGGATATGGAGAAGCAGCAAATACCAGAATTGAGCTATGTGCATGAGATATAGATCTTTATGAGATTCCAGAATATTTCTAGAAAAGCCATTTTGAAGTTAGAAAGCATATATTTTAGTATAAAAAAATAAATAGGCAACACTCAATACTGCATAGTTTTCTCAGTACATGCTACCAGTAGCCCAGTATTCCTATAAATTGATTTGCTGAAGTACAATTGGAATTTCAGTTCCTCTTACAGAAATCTATAAAATGCACCCTGACAGTTATTGTTATATTATTGCCTTATAATATAATGTGAAATATCTGACTGTTTTATTGAAGAGGTGATGAGATAGCCAAGTACAACAAGGGCAGAGATTAAGATCCATGTTTCAGAATATGCCCGGATTTGTAAACAAAGGACTTGGAGCCAATATTAGGTTTCTTTTTAAAATTACACTTAGCATTACCATCCAACATAATCTTAAATACATGTAATCTTTCAGGATATGTGCAATCATTATTAAAAATAACAGGAGAGAAGACATTGGAAAGAGAGCAAAAACTAATTTACCTCCTGCCAGGTAAATAATAATGGCTTTCATTGAACAAAGAAGAGCCAATCAGGATTCCCTTATTTGCAAGTATAATTTGGTTTCCTGATTTCAGGCTTCATTATTCACTACTCAGAACACAAAACAGGAAAATCTTACAAACACCACATGAATAAATGTTTTCAATCTGTCATAAATACAGCTGCCTTTCCAGATTCTTCTAGTTAATTTCCCTTAACAATGGGAATTCTTTTTTTTTCTTTTGTTAAGGTTATTGTGCATATTTAGAGCTGTGATTGGCAGAAAAAGTTCCTGGAACATTTCTTTGAATTGCCTGTTACTT
>JANHZU010007877.1:121247-135962 GCA_032468055.1 Acrochordus granulatus | reverse complement strand
AAAAGCAGATTGTAATTTGTTGTATACTGTTTAATTCAATTGAGGCTTGATGTTTTCTGTTTCCTCACATTAAGGAAAACAATACATTCAGGTTTCAATTATTCTCCCTTTATGTTTTCAAAATTATTTATAATACAAAAAGGAAAAAGTTATACAGATTTTCAGGTAGATTTCACATAGAAATTCAAAAAGACTGCAAACACATTTTGAATTTGTTTTAAAAAATATTCATTTCTTGGTAATACTGACACAGAAATCCACATATAGAGAGAACAGGGGAAGAAACATAGAATATAGACACTGAAAATTAATAAATATAGATTATTGAAAATAAAAACTGTGTGTAGTGATCACAGTGATGAATACTGAATGCAGAAGAAAGCCATTTTCTGTAATATCCTTACAAGAACTTTACCTAAGAAACTAAGGAAAGAGAGGTATGCAATCCAGCTAAAGGTCAATGCAATTAGTTCCTTTAGAAGAAAGTAAATGTTTTAACTTCCCATTTAATTCTTTCTCATAAAACCAATGAGGCTCTCAGAACTTACCCCAAGCTAAATGATTCCCAATCTCATTGCAAATAAAATCTTGGATTGCCTGAAATATTAAATAATTATACCAATCTCAGATCCATCTGTCCCAGGGCAGATGTCAAACTCAAGTTAAGTGAAAGAAATTGTCTGGGAAAAGAGATCTGTGTTTGTTGCATCTCTGCCATACCTCCACAATGAGGCAGGACAGTGTGGCTATCAATTCACACTGCAGAATCCATTTTGGAACATCTTTGGGGATTCCCTGCTGTTCTTTCTTTTACCATCCAATGTCATCGACCAGCAGGGAAATCACCCATCAAATGCTTTCTTGAATGTGTGGCAGGATGGTGTGGGAAGACCAAGTCCAGACTTGTATCTGAGGTGCTCTAGATTGTATATATGATATTGCTTATGTTGGGAGAAGAAAAATACTACTCTCAAGCAAGAATTAAAGATGCCACTAGGCTACTTTAGGCAATGGGCTGGTGATGAGACAGAGATGATATCATGAGGACCTACCTTCAAAAATGGTTGGTAAAATGTGTTCACTCTCTGGAGTTCAGGAAAATGAGCTCATAATATCTGTAACACAGAATCAGTAAAGAAGGCATCATATATGAAGATAATATAGATTTCTATAAAATCTTGGATCCTTTTTATGCATGTTTGTTAATATATAACTAGGCCTAATATTCTAATACTATCTCCTTTCTAAAGTATTTTTGTGGCTGCCGAAAGAGAATCCTTACCTAGATGGATGTCAATAAGCCCAGAAATCGTTCATGAATGAATGCTAATGGAAGAGAGATTTTTTTCCCCTGATAGCTGGGCATCTCTTTTCAGCTGTTACAACCTATTATCCATCAAACCAGAAATACTGACAACACACCAGCTTCAAAAGTGTTGCTTGCAGTGAATAAATCCAATAAATAAACAAATAGGAAGAAAAATTGGAGCGAAATTGGAATTTGGAAAGTATAAGAGTTTGGAATTTGGAGTTTAGAAGATAATTTTGGATTAAAAAAAGAATAAGGCTGGGTAATTTGTTATCTAAAATAACATTAATCCAGCTATAACTACAGAATTACTAATTTTCTTATCTGCATAAAGGAATGTACTTCTGTAATTTTCTGATGTGTGCATGTGTGTTTATGTATAAACAAAGAAAACATCACAGAGGCATAGGTAGTCTCAAATTTATTGTACAAATAAAACTGTTGCCTTTAAATTCATCAACATGAGAGGTGGGACAAGGATGTTTAACAATGTTTGTATTATTCAGTGCTTTCCTAGTTTTTCTATTTGCCTGTGTGCACATGTACCTTCTCTTTAAAATATAATATATAATCAATCCCCTCATTATTAGATATATAAGCATATAGCTAAAAGCAACATTGGAACACAGCCTGTCAATGTTATAAAGATCTGATAAGAAGCTTATATTATAAATATAATTGCCACCAACAAACTAAAAAAATAAAAACAAAACAACAACAGCATTTTCTACTTAGTTTATTTTCATTTTTCTGTCTGTATACTTTTTGGATGAACATAAGCAGTAAGAAGATCCAGCAGTAATAAATACTTGCTTCACCTGAGGGAACAGTATTTGCAAAGACCAACAAAAAAGAATTTTATAATCAAATAAGTATAAAAATGACAGGACTGTCCAAAGAAAGTGCCAAAATATTGATATTTTGTTATAAATAGACCTATGTTTCACCACAATTAATTGTTCAGATTACATGAAATATATAAGTAAACAGAAGCCCTAGACTTATGAACAGTCTGTATAAATAAAGGATGGTTTTTTGAAAATCAGTCACAGAATTAGTCTAGAACAAGGACTAAACTTGTTGCAAAACATACTATATTGCTGGGAAGCTGAAAATGATTTGAAACAAATTACAGTAGGGTGCCTTTCTTCTATAGATGTTTACCTGAGACCAGATGCTTAAATCTCATAGGAAACATCCTATGACTTCAGATATGATTGACAGGCTGAAGATCAAGTTCATCAGGTTTCATACCCATTTTAAAAATGTTCCCTTTCACATCGGCTGATAAACTTTACCACGTTAGTCTGAGTTTCGTTTTGTTTTAAAATGGAGAAAGTTTTCAGGTAAAGGATTGATTTCCCTGGATCAGTAGTTTCATTAATAGCTCTGTCTTGTAAAATCTTCAGGTGTCCTCCAAAGAAACTGAAATCAAGTCACCATGTTAAAAAAAGTCTCAGTACGTATCAGTGTGATGACAACACAATACTGTATTGTATTGTATTGATGGTTCTGCAGTACTCATTGTCCGTCGTGAACATCAATGGTTATGAAAGAAACACAGGCTTGTTCAGCCAAGCATATAGTCAGGCAGTCTAAACCATCATAAGTGTACTGAGATATGAGCCATATTTGTGAAATGGCTGAGATTTGCTCAAATAGCGTATTTTATGGAGCTTAGGAAATGTCACCGAAAATTTAGTTTTTCAAAGCTATCTCTCCAAAAATAATGTGTGGGGCCTTCTTGATCAAATTTGTGACTGTTTTAACTATTTCCCATGATTATTTGCAGAGAAAATGTAAGTTGGTTTCTGGGAAGAAAAGAGATTTTAAATGCTGATGGGTTCTGATTGCTTATCTACCCACCTGCTGAGACACAAATGAAAGAAGATGAGCATGACAACAATCAGCATTTTCAAGGAAGGGGAAGGTGGAAACTGCAGTTCCTAAGTGTTAAAAGGCAACTTTGCAGGCTGCATGAATGTTGCTTTGCAGAATGAGACGGGAAGCATATAGATTCAATTGAATAAATAAATTATAGTCAAAATGTTCAACAAAAATGTTGAAAACTCTTCTAGCAAGTGTTGATAATGGCTGAAAATAAAAGAAATGTTTAACAACTTCCTCACAAATATATATTGCACAATCTATAGTCATATAGTAAATGCCCTGACTTCATTCTCTCAAAAAGATAGCAATATAGTAGAATTACCAAATCTGGAGTAACTATGAATGGCAATATGTGGCATCTGGATTAGGAAGTTCCTGACAGATGACATTGTTTAATACTAATAGTTTCAAATAATTTAACTTCTGCCTTCATTATGTATTTAATGTAATGTTTTAGATTCTGGTAATATGAAATACAAGCAGAAAAATAAAATGATGTGTCCTGAATCCAAACAAATGAGACTGGGGAGTAGAAAATGGGAACAGAAAATCAGTGCTTGACTGAAAATTTCTTTCAGTCATTTTAATAACAATTTTTGTTCAGTGGGATGAATAATTGTTTTTTGTATTTTAAATATTTATTTATTGATAAAGCTTATCAATTGCTATGGCCACCCATCTCAGACAAGTGACAATGGGTGGCAAACAATCACAAAATGAGTTAAAAACAAATACAAACATTATATATATAATGGCAGTATCATTTACTACAAACAGTTGAGGTCTGTTCATATGAATGTCATATCTAAAGATGTTCTAAAAATAATTCTCTCACAAGAAACATAATATGGCATAAATCATAAACATGTAAATGCACTTCTAAAATTTTAATTCCAGTGTCATCAGTGAATCGAGAAAGATGTCATCTTACATTATAGCATTGATTGCATACTGAGTTATTTTGTTTATAACTGTGCAGACAGGAGTCATCATTGAGTTTGTCTCTTCAGGAAGACTGCTAAAGCTTTAGCACTATAAAACATTATGTTTGCTTCCGGTATCAGTCATAGGTAGTTTGCTTTGGATGCAAGTCTTCTGTTATTTTTCAGATGTTATAATAAAATGGATGTAAAGAGGGAGAGCAAATCTGATTTGTTGAGTTTGTATCAAAGAAAATTGTCTTAAAATGGAAACCAATATCACTGAGTCTCCTCCAGTGGATAGTCCCTTCACTGTAATGCTATCTTC
Source organism: Acrochordus granulatus (assembly GCA_032468055.1). Classification (NCBI taxonomy): domain Eukaryota; kingdom Metazoa; phylum Chordata; class Lepidosauria; order Squamata; family Acrochordidae; genus Acrochordus; species Acrochordus granulatus. The sequence goes on along the minus strand of JANHZU010007877.1, from coordinate 131,515 downwards.
TGTATGTGCATTGTTTTACATGGAATGTCTTTTTTTTCTGGTATGCCACTTAGAGACAGCTTGGAAGACAGCAGCATAGAACTCAAAAGAAAAAAAATGTAACTCAAATAAATATTAAAGAAGGTGAGCAATTCCTGTTCACAGACTCATCTCTCTATATGTATGAGAGTGTAAATGATTGAGATTCACTTTGGAAACTAGTGGGCTCATTCAAGAAAGGGTTCTTGAATTATTCTATAATAAATGAGGCTTTTTCAAAAAATATTTTTTTCTCAGATAAAATCACACATAATGTTTATCCTTTTCTAGACTATAGAATTTTGGTTTGAATATTTAATTTGCCTCCTGGGAGTGAAAGACTTTCATCCTATTCAAGCATTCCATGAGCAATGGGGCGGGGGAGTTGTTTTTGCCAATTCTTCCCTCCCTCTGTAGCTTCTTATACTTCCTCTCCTGCAAAAATGCCTTAGGAGACTCTTTGGAGCAGTGTGGGGTAACAGTGGAAGCTTCCAGAGTGGATCTGCCAAAAAAAATCCAAAGAAGAGCTTTGTTAAAGGAATGTTCCTGTTGATAGGAATAAATTCTGAATGCAATCATGCATAATTTTCCTTCCCCAGTGTGGGTATTCATATACAGAGAAAGAAAGAAAGCACTTTATGTTCAAGATATGGAACTATTATTATAGCTGTTGTTTGGCACTTGACCTTGTCAAATACTGTTCATTATGTGCTCAAAATAATAAATAATTCAAGATTTGTTTCCTAGGCAAGTTATTATCTGCAAAGATGTAACTTTCAGGATAGCTTTTAATATAAAAATGTACAACTGCTACATATATTATTAACAGGTGTCCACAAAAAATGTTAGTATCCTGGAATATTATTGAGGTAACAGTAACATATTAGAATTTATATGCAAAAGATTAGACCAAATCAGAAATATGTAGGTATATTGGAATTCTTTAAATCTTCAGTTCCTTCCTAATGAAATAAAATCTTGCTGATTTTATTTGAGAGACTGACTTAGTCTTAGCACTGTTCACCGTTGTATATGCGTTGGCCTTGAAGGAGTTCAGGTCCAAGAAACGGAAGATAAGGAATTCTTCCTAAATGGAAAAATAAACGTATTTGCAATCTGTTGTTTCTTTTTAATGCAGTACTGATTACTATTGTCATAGTGACAGGGTTAATTAGTCTAAAGAATGGTATAAATACCAAAAATAATAAAGTTATTTTACATCTGTTATGATTTAGCTAAAAAGTGAAAGATGTGGCCATGGCCATCTGTGATCCAAATCTGAAGAACAAGATGGTCAATTGCCCTGTGGCTGCCAAGACAGAAAGAAACACAAGAAGGTCAGAGAATACCCTGTGATATCCTGGGGAATTTATTACTATCCTGGCTATTATATTAGAGATAATATATGATAATTAAGGATTATTTCTATATACCAACAAAGTAAGGGCTATTTCAAATACTTGCTTTTGCATGGTAAGGTCTCTTATTATGTAAAAGCTGGTTGTTTCATTTCATCTTCTCTTGATGAAGAATAGGCAGAAGCCATAAAATAAAATTTAGATTTTTTGAAATCCTGACAATTACTAATTTAAAAAAGAATCTTGTGTCAGTCATGACAAGAGAAGCAAAAGACCTTTTACTTTGCATATCATCTTTTGTGAAATGTGTTCTATAACTTGAACTTTTAGAGGAGAGTGAGTGAAGTTTAACCTGGTCATAATGCAAAAAGTGGATTGATGGGACCCAAAAGCTAAATTGACATGTGAATTAGTAAAAATAATTCATCTAATACAATAATTTGCTTAATCAACTTTAATGAAAGATTTTCTAAAACTCTAAAGAAGGGCATGGCTGTATGAATATTATTTAACCAATACAATCTAATCAAATTTGTGTATGTATATGTGTATTGAGAGAAAGCTCCTGTACATGACCTTCCTAAAGCAAATATTTTAGTATCCAGTTTATGTAATTGCTTTGAACTGAATTAATGAACTAGCTTCAGCTATTATTCAGAAGATCACTGACATTGATAAAGACTGAGAAGGCTGAATGATATTTCAGTTTACCAATAGATCTGTCTGAAATGAATTACAGTTAGGTGAGTCACAGCTCATGAAGGCTTATGACTTTTAATAAAAATTTGGTAGTCAGAAAAGGTGCTACCTGACTCCTGTTTTTTTTGCAATCACAGATAGTGTGCCTCCTACAAAGACAATTGTTTTATTACAATCAGTAAAATTGGTAGCATTTCTTCAACTCTTTTACTCAAAAGAGGATATCATAGTTTATTCCTCACTGCACATTCATTCGTACTCTCCACTTAGGAATCATCATGTTACTGTTTCCTTTTGCTGCCTGTCATGCTTTAATGGTCATAATGGATAGCAATAAACTGAGATTTAACTATAATTCAGCAATTAAAATGCTCAGTTGTTTTTTGTTTTTAGTCCCCACTGGGACTAAAAAACTTATGTTCATTAACCTCCATGTTGATTACTGCCTCTGTGTCGTATTGATTTGAATGTCATAGTCCTTGCTTGCAACAGCATTTCATTGCTATGAGCACCTACTCAAGTTTGAATACCAGATGAATAAATGCTAAGCTCTTGTCACAAGAAAATACATAATTGTCTTTAAACTATGTTAAATGTATTGTTTAATTTAAATTGACATTTAATCCAGATAATATTTCCCTCCATATCACTTTCCCTTGTAGGACTATTTGAAAAAAAAGGATAGGAAAACAAATTGGAAAGCAATCAGATTTTAAAATGCCATTTGAGTAGAAATATGTCATCTGTAGCATTCAAGTATCTGAAATATTTTACTTCATTAAACACATGCAAGTTTATCAATAATTCTTCAATATCTTCAATTGCACTTATCTATGGAAAACAAAAATTATATGAATGTACTGAATTGTACAAAGTATCTCAAAACATATTAAATAAACAGTTCTTTCCCTGTTTTTACCAAGTAAACTTTCAAAGTTAATATGCTCCTGCAAAGAAATAATTAAACAAAGAGACTTAGATGGTGTATGGTCCAGTTCTCACATAGTTACTTTAAAAAGATGCAGGTAGAGGTGTAGCAATTACCTATAGTAATTACCTGGGATCTGTGCTCCCACCTTTGAGCATCAGATGATTATTTAGGCATGAAAGCTATTGTACAAGCAGAGAAATGAAACACAGAAAACAGACCAGCTGCCTTATGGTTTTCAGGAAAGCATGAGAGCGAGAGAGCAAAAAGCCTGGCAAAAAGCTTGGCAAAAATGCTCTCCCCCCAAATCCCTCCACACTTTTATTAGTTAGCCAAAAGTTACAAGATTACATTATTAAGAATGTGTGAGCATGTGTACATCAAATAGTTTCCAAAATTCTCCCCAACTTTTCTCAACTCTTTGATAAGAAAACTCTCCAGATGTTGTTTTCAAGAAAAGCTATGAGAAAGTCACTCCCATATATTTCTGAAGTCCAGATTAACTCTTATGATTCCAACACAGAGGAAATACTCCAACCCTCTCATGTGCCAAAGCATCTTTTTTGGAATCAAATCTGAAGCCATGGACAGCCCAACTAAATATACATTTTTATTTGTCTATGCATTGTATGCACCTGTTGCCATTGGCTATTCTAGGATTCCAAAAATAATATAGTGAATATTTAGAATGGTAAACAATGATAAGCAGTCTTGGCAGTCCCAAAAATGTGCTTATATATATTTATACGACATGACTGATGAGTTGAATAATTTTTTATAAAACTTGCTCATTTCTTGAATGGAATAATTCACACATACTGTTTAGTTTGTAAAACTGTCCCATTTTAAAAGTTTTGGCCATTCAAGTAACAACATGAAAATAATTAAATAAAACCTATAACTATAACTTGAAATTATTTAAACATATGTGTGGTGTAGAAAATTAATTTAAAATGACTTCACAATCCCAAGCCTTTAAAAATTAACTCAGATGAAATCTCAGAGGCTTCCAAAAACTCCAAACTTGAAATTTTCCAAATTCTATACTAAAAAAATTCTAGGATTGCATTCATATCAATCTTTCATATTACGTTTTAAAAATAACTAATAATGTAATTAAGAAAATGTACCTTATAGCAACATCTAGCATACCTCACTTTTGGATTATTTTGTATTTATTAAAAAATGGAACAAACTTTTGCCATCACTACACTGTAGGATTCATTAGGACCTCACCTTCTTTGAATCTTGCTTTTTCATATTTTGTCCTGCACTCTGAAGTTGATTGGAAGCTGAATTATGTCAGCAAACTCATAAATGAAGTCCATTATATTCACAAAAGACAACAGTGCCTTCCTTATCAACAAGGACAGGATTAAAGGGAAGGAATTCAGAAACAGCATGGTCATATCACATGCAAGATTAAAATTATTGGGTGACAAAGTCACATCTTCTCAGTGTTGTTGTTATTTCTTATGTTCATAACACACGAACATGCATTGACAGAACCCAAATACCATTTTACACACAAACACACACGCACACATACAAAATTCAAAGAAAAGAAGTTTGAAAGAAGTTCAAATTTCTGAAGATATATCTACAATATGCAATTTGTTTTTAAGTTCAGTACACTCCTAGGATAAGCAAACATGTCTGTCATAAAGTCAGTATTCTGACTTTTTGATGGAGAGCCAGTCAGTGTGAGTTAATTGCTTAGACCTAGCACCACAGAGAACAGCATTAATAAATGGGGTGAAGTGGCTTGTATGAAGGACGGATGTGAGTTTTATGATTCAGTGTTCAATGAATTAATCTATCTTGAATTCTCTCTGTCCATTTATATATCCTAGTGGCAAGTAAAATCCCCTGTTTTGTTGTCTCTTTACAGAATAATCTGAACAAAATTTAGGCTCAAGGATTGAAATAATGAGGACTTATCATCCACCAAAGTGACATTGAAATTGACATATCAGTTTCATGGAAAAACTAGAAAATCTGACAGAATGATGGATGGCATGATAAAAAAGAACTATTGACTGCACAGGAGAATATTCACAAATTTCTAATGCAGCAAAATCAAAGAACTCTCAGTTCAGCAAGAGTGGAATCTCTTTAAAGATGAAGTGGCTGATAAATAAAATAATAACAATAGTGCAAAAGCAGCATGACTCAGAATAGCTTCTATTCTGCAATGATACATTTAACAACATCAAAGAACAGCATCTGCCTATCCCAGGTACTTGAGAAGGACTCAATAGGTGGACCAAAATGCCAAATCCATTCTAAACATTTGGCTGATTGAGCAACGAACAATAATAATATAATATCTGCCAAGATATCCCATATCCTTTATGTGGACAATCTGAAGTTGTACGGAAAACACCATCTGAAATAGAATCACTGCTCAACATTGTCTGTTATATACAGCCAAGCATTGCAATGAAATTTAGACTGGATAAATGTGCCACTCTCACTATCAACAACGAAAAATGGTGAAAACCAAAGGAATCAAGATGCCCTTTGGAAAATAACATCAAGAGTCTGGATGAAGACGAACACTACAAATGCCTGGGCATCTTTCAAGCTGACAACATCAAGCACACTGAAGTCAAGAAGAAGGTCAGATCTTCAAACTCAAAAAAAGTCCAAACTCAGTGGTGGAAATGCTATCAATGCAATTAACATCCAGGGAATTCCAGTTATTAGATACACATCTGCAATAATGGACTGAACTCAAGCAGAACTCAAGCCAATAGGAAGATCAGAAAAATAATTACAATGAATTATGCCCTTCACCCAAGCAGTGATTTAACAGACTCTACCTACCAAGGAAAATAGGTGGGCATGGAAAGTTGCAAGTACACCAGACAGTTGAAAAGGAAAAAAGGAAGAATACTTGAAGGACAGTGAAGAAGATGCACTAAAGCTAGTATACCAGGAAGGCTTACTGAGCACTGGAGACATGAAACTGGCATACAAGACAGACCAGCTGAAGAATAGAAAAGAGACATGGCAGGCAAAACATTACATGGACGGTACATTAAAAACAAGAAGGCACAGCAGAAAATAACAAGATCTAGCAATGACCAAGAGCAGGAAAATTGAAGAAAGAGATAGAAGGGCTAATTCTGGCTGCACAAGATCAAATATTAAGAACAAATCATAATACAGGAGAATTCAATGGCTCTGGGCTGCTCTTCCTTGGAATTTTGCTTTTTGGCTGCTTCAGTACTATGTTATGTTTGTCACGCAAACAAAAAGTAGTCAGAATTGTTAAATATAGTTCTAAGTAATGACACTATAATGCTATGCATCCAATGTGAGCTATCTGTTTAGAATGGCAGAAATAATTCTTATGAATTGGCCATTTCAACACAAAATGCATAATTGCATTGTTCTCCCTCCTAACAGGACATCTTTTCAAACAGGATACCTTTTCCACTTTATTATTCCTTCTGAATGGTCCAATTTAAACTATTAGTTGTTACTTTTAAAGCTATAGACAGCATAGTACTGGGATATATCAGACAATGCCTGGACATCAAGGTCGCCTGGTTGCAGTAGCTGTCACCCTATTTGATCAGCAGCATTGACCTGGCTGACCTGGCTGGCTAGATTGGTGACCCCTTCCTTTCTCATCACTCCAAGTACATTCCCCTCAAGCTGTGTGCTTAGTGTCAATGGATAACCATCCCACTTGGACTGTTTTTGGTCAGACAATGCTTTGGCAGAACTGAATCTGCCCATCTGGTCCAATTATCAGAGGCATCTTGAAAGTTCTCTTCTCCTCTTGAGGTTTTGAGATGAGTGTGAGGAAGAAAGCCTTCTTTGTATTAAACCCCACTTTTTGGAAAACTGTCCCTCTATAAGTATATGCAGCCTTCACCTTGAAACAATTCCAGATATAGGTTAAAACAAGTTAACAATCAATGTCCATTTTGACCCAGCTGATAGACTTAGATTTTATTTGTGATTTGTTTTTGCTTTTTGTGATTCTATTTTGGTTTTTACATTGAGTTATTTATTATTCTATTTTTTAATTGTTAATGTTAGCAACAGCTAATGTTGCAACAGACCCCAGCATGCTCTTTAAAGTACTCTTGAGGTGGATTATAAGTATTGCTAAATAAATAACATATTCCTTTGAAGAAGGAATATTCATCTTCTCTGTATGTCTGTGAAGACTCTCATTCATCCAGGGTAATTGCATCGCAACAAAAGTTTAAAAAACAGGCATCTGGATTGGATTTTTCAAGTAGAAGACGTTTCACCTTTAATCCAAAAGGCTTTCTCAATTCTGAAATTGAACTGGTAAGAGAGCTGGTTTATACTCTGTTATAATCCTGTTTTGGAAATTTTTTTGCAGATACTGCCATTTTTAAAAAAGAACTAAACCAAATGGGAAAGTTAATGAAACAATGTGCCAATGGCTTGTACACATTCCGTTCTGTTTGGGTATGATCACACGGGGCAAAGAGCTTTATTATATAATCTAGAAAGTTGGAAATATCCAACCTATGAAACTCAGTGAGAGGTTTCCCCGACCCTCAACCCCTCATGGTCCCTTCCCCAAAGCAGGAACGGGATGGCTCCCACAGGCTTTGCGAGACAGGAAAGCGGCAGCTCTGGAGGAGGGGAGGGTCGTCCTCTCACGGATTCCCCCCGGGCAGCCTAGCCGGAGGGATGGGTCTCCGCTCTACCCCTGGCGGCACCAAGCTGCGGCACCCGGGCACCGGGCCAGAGATAGAGCCCCCCTCCCTCTCAGAGGCAACGCCAGCCCCGCCTGACCAACTCCCCGGGCAGATGCCGGCGGCGGCAGCTCCAGCAGCAGAAGCCGGTTCCAGAGAGCGCCCGCTCGCCCCCTGCTCTCGCGAGCGACTTGGAGCCAGGTCACCCGCCAGGAACGCCACAGCATTCAGAGTCACCAGTGGGACGGGACGGGAAGGAAGGCTTTCTCCGGGCCCGTCTGCCCTCGCCGGGGAATCGAGGGATGGCGCCGCAGTCCTATCGGCCTCCCCTCTCTCCCAGTCCCCGCGCATCGACCAGGCTCTTTCGGGAGTCTCCGGCGGGCCGCAGACAGGCAAGGGAGGCCGGCAGGGCTGGAAGCAGAGCGCCGGGCAGCACCGCGCCGCTCTCCTCCCGTCCTCGAAGCTGCGGAGGACGCAGGAGGCGGCTTCCTTCCCTCCGCCGATGTACCGGCGCGGCCCACCTAGCGCCCGCTCGCCTCGGGTCCGGCCGCAGCGCCGAGCCAGTGGGGGGGCCGCCCTCCGCTCCGCGCGTACCTCGGCGAGCTCGGCTTTCCCAGCAATCCCAACGCGACGGCTCGCTCGCTAGCCCCGCCCCGGAGCAGCCGCCCCCGCCCCACTGCCCGGCTCGTTCCAGCCCCTCCCGGGAGCCAGGAGGGCCCCTTTGGCCGCCCCGCCAGCTCCGAGGAGGCCAGTCCGAGGGCTGTCCTCCTGGGACGCAAAGGCAGGCGAAGACCTGGACCGCTGAGGAGCGGCCCTGGCCCGCCGTGCCCTGAGGGGTCGTCCCTCCCCGCGTACCGGGAACCGTGAGAGTCGCCGCCGGCCGCCGCGACCGACGCCGCCCGCCCGCTCCCAGGCTGCGAAGACGCGGGGCGGTGGCGCAGTTTAGCGCTGTGCCGCCCCCTCGCGGCAGCCCCGCCCCGTCCCGGCTTCCTCGCGCGTCGCGCTGGTGATACGCTCTGTCCGGGTCAGTCCCGACGCCCCGGCCCACGCCAGCCAGGAGCGCCTGACTGGCCCTCGTCGAAACGCTGCTTGCCGAGGGTTCGGGACGCCCGAGCCTATCCTGCGCTACCACCAGGATGAGGCGCTGGCCACCTGGGAACACGGGGCTTCCCGCAACGTCCAGAAAAGCCCCCTCGGTTGACCGCGTTCGTCCCCGCCCCCGGCCGCAAGTTCCCTGGAGACCAGCGCGGACGGCCTGCCTTCTGCGCCCAGGACAGGCTTCGCTTGCGGTTGTTGCCGCCGTGGGTCACTCCCCTCCTGGCTCCTTCCCCGAGGCCCCGTGGGAGCCGCCCGAGGCCCTTTCGAGGACTGCTGCGCTCCCGGAAGGCCGCTTCCTCCCGACCGAGCCGCTTGAAGGCCGCGCGCCGGGGGAGGAGCGCGAGAGCAGCAGGTCTGTGGAGGCCGGACGGTCCCTAGACAAACGCGCCGCCAAAGCAGTCTGTAAATGACAACGAGTTTATTAACGATGCAGCCGTTGAGCGCCACCTGCTCTTGGGAAGTCAGTGCGGCCTGCCTGTGGTGCCCGTGGCTCCTGGAAAGACCAGCGGGCTTGTGGTTGCTCAGAACCCCCAACTCCGTCACCTCCCCCGGCCTGGTCAGCCTGTGACCTGCCCTCAGGGCTCCATACAGCTCAGTAACAGCAAGATGGCTTTTATTAAGTAAGTGGCGCTGGGCAGCGAGGAACAGTCTATATATTTAATGTCTAGAAAGGTATCTGTCTGGGCCTTGGTGGGGCATCTCTCCGCTGCACCTGCCCTCTTCCTGATCGAGGGTCTGGGGTTAGTGGTGGCTGGCAACGTGTTGAAGGTATGGCTGCAGCTGGTGACGGTTCCGGGGGGCATGCAGCACTGCCTTGAGGGGGACTCTTTCCATGCCATGTTCTGCCAGCCAGTCTTCGCTGGGAAGCCAGGGGTTTGGCCCGGGCAGCGGCATGGCTGGCTCAAAGACCTCAGTGTGCCCCTGCTGCCAAAGAGAAACAGAGTGTTATTGATCAAGGATGTGCGAGAGGCAGGGGGCCCATGGAGGGCTGAGAGAAAATAGCTGGCCAAGAAGTCTGTGGCAAGGTCTTTCCAGAGTTGAAGAGACTGGTAGCTGGGTGGGGGGATGCTTGGGTTAATGGAAAGACTTTTGCACCCCTTGCCACCTTTCTCTTCTTCACAATCATGCCAAGATTGATTGGGCTTCCCACAACTTTGTTTCTAACACCCACCTCCTCACTGAACTGTATAGGAAGCCAGCAAGAATCTGAAAGGACCAAGAGAAAACTTTACGGAGTTTCATGGAAGATGAGTTAGATCAGTTGCCAGGGCCAGGGAGGATGAGGGTGGGCTACACAAATAAAAGGCCACCCACAGGAAAGTTGTGGAGTATTTCTTTTCTCTGAGGTTTAGTGGTGCATGCTGAGTCCAGATTGTGCAGACCTCTGCAGCCCGCATGAGTGCCACTATTCCCATTACTCCCAGAAGGGAGGGAGGGAGGGAAGGAAGGAAGGAAGGAAGGAAGGAAGGAAGGAAG
>JANHZU010007877.1:108598-119264 GCA_032468055.1 Acrochordus granulatus | reverse complement strand
AAGGAAGGAAGGAAGGAAGGAAGGAAGGAAGGAAGGAAGGAAGGAAGGAAGGAAGGAAGGAAGGAAGGAATGAAGGAGATAAATGAACATTTACCATTATTAGTGATCTGTAGAACTGAGATTAGCTAAGAGTTTCACCATTTTTTCATAACTGTTATTTATTCATGATAGGAATATCTGGAAAAATAATTGATTGTTACTACATCCTTAGAAAGGTGAAACCTTACTCTGTCTTTTACACAGTTTTCTAGTCCTTCCATTTTATTCTTCATTATATAAAAATACATTTTATTATTACTGTTCTATATAAGTATACTTTTATTTTGTTAATTGTTAAGCAAACTAAAGTTAGAAAAAACATATTTTCAGTTTCCAACTGATAAGTGAAAATCTATTTTAGTATGTAAACCACAGAGATTCTTAGGATTCTGTAAATATTATGTTTATACTCTATATCTGTTACATATGCTGGAATGTAAAACTGTCAATGATAATCTAATAATGACAACAACTGTTTCTGTGCATTGTTTTGCTTCTATAAACTGGGCGTATGCGTACAATAAGAGAGCCCTGCAATTTATTTGTACCCTAAGCCTCTTTGTAGGCTACTTTTAAGTGTGTCTGATTGGCTCATTTAATTCATCATTTCAGTCTGACTCATGAATCTCTTTTTCTTTGGAAAGATAATCAGCATTTTGTGTTATAGTCTGTGGTAAAGTAGGAAAAATTTGCCCGCTCAAAAACAGCAGGATAGTAATATGTAATATGATTTATCTATGCATCAGAATTTCATTTTTAAGTTGCTGAAAGTGTTTTCAGTTATTAGTGTGTTTTCAATTATTAGTGTAGTAAAGCTTTGCAGCACATTTCTATTTGTTCAGAATTAGAAGATTAAAAAAAGCAGTTCTACTTGCCAATTTTTAAGGAGCAAATAGTCACATGAAATGCTAAATAAGGCTATAAATTAAAATTAAAAGGCACAAGTAATATTTTCTTACTTATAATTATTTAACCAAAGCCATTTTTTAACAATAATCACATTCAGGTGGTGCTGTAAAATTAGATTGCCTATTTTTCTTTCCTGGCATGGTGCTACTTAAAGGAGGTCAGAAAGAGATGAAATCTGCCTTTGATGTACATTCAGTGTTTGCCAAGATTAGCCAATAAATGTTCAGGACACTATAAATACTTAGACTATTACTAGACTGTGCCCTCTTTTATATACTATAACCTAGGTTTATGTTGGTAACCCATATAGTATATTTAATTATTGCTTCTCCAGATTTCCTTGTCCAGAGTGGGTTGAGAAGTAGATGTTTTTCAACTTCCCTGTCTTGGGTCAAGACAGGATGACTAGTCTAAAGTAATTCAATTGGCATGCATACCTTAGGAAAGATAAGAATCTGGGACATTCTGCTTTCACTGCATCATCTTAATAACTTCACCACAGTGGTGATAGCATGGTCATTCATGGGAAAATGTCAAAATCAAAAAGATGAAGGGCATCTGTCATGTTCAAACCCAATGTCTTTTGTAGATATGCATACACTTTCATATTTTGATACACATCATTCTCAAGGATATCACTTCCTATTAATATTTAAGCACTTTGCTATACATGAGGTTGTAAATGCAATAAAACTTGCTGGCCAATTGCTTCTTTCAGTATCAGAGAATCCACCATATCACTCAATTTCTCCTTTGTTTTGTCGATGGACAGAAAAAGAGTAGCAATAATGATTTAGATTCTGAAAATCCAGAAAATCCATCAAATTGTGAAATGCCTTTGAGTCTCTCTATCAGGACTTTTTTTTGGCAAGACTAAGTTGAAGCCAATTAAACAAACTTAAAAGAATTCAGGAATATTTTATAAGTAACTATTGCAGAAAAAGTTAAAGCCAATATAAAAGAATTTCACTGATCAAAGTGAATACAATGTAAGTCCTATTTACAATAAATTGACAAGCTGGAAGCCCTCTCTTTTAGATGGGAAGGCTGATTTTTATCTGTTCAGGCAGATTTGATATTGCGGTTGTTTTCTTTAGATTGTATGAAAACAAGTTCTTATAGTCTCTACAAAGATTTGAAGATACTAGATTCAAATGACTCCAATCATTTTGTATGACTGTTTGAATCAAAGGGTGGAATCAGTTAAATCTCCTTCAAATCAAATTACCCATTTGAAGAGTTGTATAGAAGACACTCACTTGGGAAAGGTAATTTTAAGGCTAAGCTATTGCAGGAAGGCATCAGAACATATGTTTCAATACTAAATTGCTCTTCCGTTCCTATATAGCAAATGTATATGGCAACTGAATTTCTCTTAACAGTACTGCACACTCATAAAGTCATAATTCCTCAAAAACAATCAGATTCTAAAGTTTGGAGATGTAATCCAATATAATGTTAAAATGAAATACTTGCCTATAAATTTGTTTTTTCACAACTATAAGCTCGTATTCCAAATCCATACGTGTTTTGGATTTTTTTAAAAGTCAAAAACTTTAAATTTATGTCTATTAAATGTAATTATGCTACTTTTTTTACTATGCCAGGATTGTTTTGAATTTTATGTGTCTTCTATGGTTTTAAGCTATTCCGCCCAGTTTTGTAAATCTGATGTGCAATATTGATTATGGCTCTTGACAGAACTTTGTGGCACTTTTATACCTGTTTAATGCATTAGTTGCCAAATATTTTTTTGCAATATAATTTATGACTTCTTAAATAAGTTACATCTAAAATAATTTACATTTTTAAGAAAAGTTATTATTCATAATTACAAATGAACAAATCATGTTCGTTATTAACACCAGTGGAACTCTAAGTTAGTTGTCCCATGATTTTAGGATTTACAAGTTTAGACTTGGACAAGCTTTTAGTTGGTATCCAGAAGTATAATTATTAATTACTTGTAATTATGCATGGGATAGGATTGGAGAATAAAAGCTCTTGTTGATTTCAGCATCAGCTTTTTAATAAACTTTTCCATACTATCATAATAACAAATGAATTTTAAAAACTTGAATTACAGAAGCAGATAAAATGAAAATGACTTTTGTTGCATCAAATTGAATCCAAATCATCAATGAATCAAAATCCTATTATTTAATATAACAAAGCGTATTTCTGGGATATCCTTGGGCATCTTTCTTTGTTAAATAAGCCCTTATTCTTCCACTTAATAAAGCCATTTGGACATTTTCTTGCTAGAATCAAGACACAGTAAATAACTGTACCAATAACAAACAGCACTACAAATATTGCATTGAATAAAATACTATAATATATGCTACTTATAGTGCAATGGTTTCTTATATACGTCACATCCTCCACTTTTCTTTCTTAACATTTTCACAAAGAACAATTAAAAAAGATTACAATGGAGGAGTGATTTCTATGAAAAAGCACTTTAATTTTAGAAATATTTTCTTTTTACAATGACAGAGAAGAAAACTAGAAGCCTTTATTTTTTTATCACGTTTATCATTGATGATTATGTACCATCAACGATAAACATACTTCATATGTTCCAGATTGTGTTATGGTATATTACACTCACATATCTACTTTGGACACTAGTGTATGTCATCTAATACCATGGTTATGCTACATTCCCACAAAAGTTTTCCAAGTCAAAACTGTTGAAAGATTATAGGTAGGACTGATTTGGACTGTCTTAATGGTGTACTATTCCAAAAGAAATGTTTAATTTCTGGCCTCTCCAATTAAAAGTGTCAGCAGATGATGGAAAAGATGTCTAGAATAATTAGACAGTCTAATTGGGTATAACACAGTTTCTCTATAATAGGAATGTATTTTCAGCTCGTGGTTTAGTGATGATAGGTTATAGTAGTTATTAAAGTAGCTTTTCAGCTGGTAAAGAAGAATACTGTTATCTGAAATGGAGAAGTTCTTCTGTGTAGAAAAACTTTGGATCTTTGTTTTTCAAAGGAAACTATGATAATCACAGTAGCCTGGCACTATTTTTCCAATTATCATAGACAGCCTAATTTACAAATTATTAAACCAAGGGGCTTTCTAGGAAGTTAATATAATGCTCTTGCCTAAAGTTACAATTCCAGTGGTTTGATTAAAATAAAAAGCTTCACTGAGATCAGCAGCCCTTCCAGTGTGGGTGTTTGGATTTTGGATCAGGTTGCACATTAATGCAGTATTCTAACAGCAAAGTATTAAGTGTGATTAGCTTTCTATTCATGAAGTGTAAGATTAATCCTGTACATTTTGGGGGAAAATAATTCTATTGCATTCACTGGGGTTACTCTCTACTAAGTACATTTAGGATTCCAGCTTGGAAGCTTTTGTAATAAATAGGATTTGAAATTGGAAATATATTGTTCCCTGAAGCCTTTTTTTCAGTTCATCACAGTTCTTTTATAATTTTTCACTTTTCACTCTGAATCCTTCCATACCACAGTAAACCTTTCTATAATTTTGAGAATAAAGTAACTTTTTCTTTAGAAATTCAATTTAAATTCTGAGTTATAGTCTCGCAAGTTATATGAAGTCAAAGTCTGATAGGATTAATAGGCTAGGGTTTGAATATTCACTCAAAGCTGAAATGCTTCAGCTGGAAAGGTTTTAATTTTATCTAACTATATATGAGTAGGTAGATCTGTGCTTAATATTAAGAATATCTAAAAAAAACTGGAATATTTACAGATAAATGTAATTTATCAGAGAAAAATCAATACCAATGAAATACCCACTCTGCTTTTTAAATTTTTTTTATGGTGCATTCATCTGGAATTATTACAGTATTATCTTTAATAAAACTGAAACAATCAAATTGGGGGTGGTATTTATCGTGGATTTGTCTCAACATATCAGAAACTTAGGACAATGGTGTACTGTACAAAATTTTATTATTAGAGACATAATTCAAATTTGTTTTAGTTAAAATACAGAGAGTAGTTTCTCATTTAAGGAAAAAAATAGTCCTTGATTAGAATGGAATAAAAATACATACTGGATCAATATATATGAAATAGGTTTAAAGGCATATCATAGAAAAATATTTGCAGTAAACAGTAATATAAACTCATACTTTATTTGGTCAATGCTTTGAATTGCTTACTGAATCTTTTCCCAGTAATATTAACTACAAATGCATTTATTCTTATCCCAAGTTAAGAATGCTAAAGAAGTAAATGGACATAATCAAGTGATTTTAAAAAAATAATGAGAAACAAGAAAGCCTTAATTTAAGCTATTAAATAATAAAAAGCAGATATGCCTTTGGACCTGAAAACAATAAGACAATTTTTTGAAGATCATATTTAGCAACTACAATTAGGCTAAATCAGCAGAATATTTAAACATACACTTTCATTAGAATATCTATACTATGTATGTGCTTATCTTCTGCAGTGTTTATCAAAATATAATTGACATTGTTTGCCCAGGAAGGATGGATTTTAACATGCGATTTCTTCAACACAAATCTTGAAGAACTGTTAGATAACAAAACCATATTAACCATGATGTTTGCAAAGAACTGCAGACTCTTACTAGGCAAAATCACCAGATAAAAAACAGGTAAGAGTGGTGCTTAAACAAAGCATCTTTGATCAAATTATATTTACTAGTGACTGAACAAAAATGCTGAAAAAAATTGAATAGACACAACGGACTCTTGTTAAACTTTTTTAGAAGCTCCCATTTGCAGAGGGTTCTGAATCACACACTAAAATTTCTGAATCAGAACATCTACTGAAGTTTAGTCAGAACTGTGTTGAACATGCAAAATCTCTTGATATTATAAGACTTTCTAATGATTTTAGTATTGGGGAAAATTCTCATTACTGCATAGCTATCTAATCACTACTGACGAAATTTCTTAAATAAGCCATATATAAGTACTTTAAACAAAGAATGCAAAATAAACAAAATAGTAAATCATAATTTTAAAATATATAGCAATTCAAATATGTACAGAATTACCAACTCTACCATTAAGCCCATTCATCTAAAGTATTTCTCTTTATTGTGGCCTTCATATTTCTTAGTTACAACATGCTTTATTATCAATTCCTCAATGTTACTGCCTGATATAGAGAACCTATATTTTACTCATAGAGATCAGAAAATCAGATATATGAATAATGTAGTACACATTAATGGCTTCCATAATGGTTGAATGTGTCGTCACTTACTGACCATTGTGAATACAGGTAGTCCTCATTTATCAACCATTCATTCAGCAACCATTCAAAGTTACAGTGGTGCTGAAAAAGGAACTTACAACTCAAGTTGTAGCCATTGCAGCCATTACAGTTGCATGATCACAATTCAGGTGTTTGGCCACTGGGGCACATTTACAATATTTGTACATTTACAATATAATGTACAACAGTTGCAGCATTTCAAAGTTATATAATCACTATTTGCAATCTTCCATGATGGCTTCCAATAAAATCAATGAGGAAGCAACCAGGAAGTTGCAAGTCATTGTCACACTACTTCATATCAAAAGACTTAGGGTAATTCACTTAACAACTGCAGCTGGAACTAATGTTGTAAATTGGTGTGGGCATGTGACATTTTACTTTATGACATTTTACCTAGCAATGTTACTGCTGGTCCCAAGTATAGTTGATAAGTATGACTATGAAGAAAACATATAAAAAGGAAAAATCTCATATGAACAATTTTTGGACTCCATATTGCTGTAATGCGTTGTCCATTCAAATATTTGCTTGTCATAACATACATTAAAAGCATGTTTTATATGCAATTTAGTGAGTATTGTTACATGGAACATACTGAATGGATTGTTATTGGCAATGGTAATCTTTCTTTCTTTCTTTCCCAAGTCCTCCTATGCTGCCTCATCATGGTATGTGCTTGTGTATGGCTGTTTGTGTTCCCAGAAGGGATAAGAGAACAGTATGTAATCCCAGTGGGATCACCCAAGGCAGTTAGGTCATCCCAGCTGCCCAACTAAAGGAAGGAGGTATCTGTACTAGAGAGCAGTGGTACAGGAAGAGGCTGGTAAAAGGTAAAGGTTTCACCTGACCAGTCTTGTCCGACTCTAAGGGGCAGTGCTCATCTCCAATTCACAGCCAAGGGAGCCAGTGTTGTACAAAGACTCTTCTTTGATCATGTGGCTGGCATGATTATACACCAAGGTGCATGGAACGCTGTTACCTTTCCCACTGAAGGAAGTACATATTCATCTACTTGCATTTTTACATGCTTTCAGATTGCTAGGTTGGCAGGAGCTGGGACAAATAATGGGAGCTCATACTGTTATAAGGAGCCTGGGTTTTGAATTCGATTTGCTGACCTTCCAGCTGAAAAGCCCAGCATTTCAATTGATAGGCCACCATGCCCCCCTTAGGAAGGGATTGGAGGTGGATGACTACTTTAGTTACAAAACAAAGGTATCATTTCATACTACATGGGAGATGATATGAAAAACCACTATTGTAATTTACTGAGCAAACTACATAGAGAAAATAAGCAATTAGCAATATAGTGCTCAGGTTGGATGGCATTCAACATGCAATTGAGAAGAAGCTGAATATCTTTCAGAGTAGTAATGGTATTTATTATGCAACTAGATTATAAAGCATTCAGATAGCTAGTAGATCAAGCTGTCATGCAGAAAAAGAAAATTTGAAAGTCAGACAAAATTATATTGAGAATGTGTAATGTAAGAATCATGAACATGGAGTAGCAAAACATAGTGCAAAAATCAAATTTTTGATGATTCACTGATATACCTCATATACCAGGGAAATGAAATGGACTGGAATTTTGTACTTTTAGTTAGAAGATCAAACTATTTATAATTAGGACATGAAAAACAGAAGGAATAGCATTCCTTTCACAGTCAGGAAGGAACTAGCCAAAACATTACTTGGATACAATGCAGTCAATGATCCAATTAGATGTGGGGATATCAACATCCAAAGTACCTTAGAAATTATTTCCTATTTATAAGAAACTTTAATAGCAGTAGGTGAACATCAGCAGTTAGGACATTACCAAGTTCAAAGGCTATATCTACAGAAATATGGCAAACATAAGAAAAATTTCTAAATATTCTAATCAAACTATGCCAGCAAATCTGGAGAATGAAACAGTGGGTCAACAGATTGGAAGAAGTTTATCCCCATGCCAATATCAAAGAAAGCTTACTTAGTATAACAGAGTGTGCATCCTTATTCAATATCCTTAGCAAAAAATGCTTTGGGTCATCTAACACATATTAGAGTCCTACATTTAAAGATAAATGTCAAATATTCAAGGTGGTTTTAGAAAAGGCCAAGTAGTAAGAGATGTTATTGTTCAAGCATAGTGGATAACTGAGAAAGACAAATAGTAAAAACATGTCAGTGTGTGTTCACTAAATATAAGATGACCTTTGATTATGTGGATTACATCCAACAGTGGAATGTCCTTAGGAAAATGAAATCCTATAACATTTTATTATCCTTATTAAAATCATGTGAAAAATGAAACCACAATAAGATGTAACCTGGCCCCAAGTTGGCAAAAGGATGAGACAAGCATATACACTCACTCATTTATTCAAGATATATGCTAATATATATTTAAGAAAGCTAGAATGGAAGCGTATCAGTGTGACTTAAAACTGGAAGAAGAAACATCAAACATCAAGTACTCTGATAGCTGAAAGTTAAAATGATCTGTAATCTCTAGTAATAAAAGTCAAGAAGCACAGTAAAAAAATGCAACTATGATGAAAAGAAGATCAAACAAATGCCAAAAACTGCAGCAACAGTAAAGAAACAGCAATTCAGAAATAAAGTTCAGAGACTAGCAGCTGGTAAGAAAGCAATGAAGACCTTTGAAAAGATCTTCAGATACAGTGACATGTCCATACCTAGAAAAAGCAGAATCCTGCAGGGAATGCTTTTCACTGTGGTATCTAATGAAAGTGAAAGCTGGACTTTGAAGAAGCAGGATAGAAAGAGTATTGGCACTTTAGAACTTTGGTGTTGAGGAAAACTCAACACCATAGATAGCTAAGAAAACAAGCAAATAGAACAAAGAACAAACCAAGAATTTACAGTTAAGGACAAATTAACATACTTTATAAAATAAAACTCAGCACCTGAGGATCCAAATTGTGAGAAAGGTGGTAAGGAAAGAGAAATCAGCAGCAAGATATGCTTGATTATTCAGCAGAGAATGCAGTGTTGGCAGAGCTGGATACCTAGGCTTGGAATAGACCATCCTGGAGAAGATCTCAATGGTCACATTGTCGATAACAACTTGATGCCACACAGACATTCTGTTTTTTTCAATATTGGCCAGAATATGAGTTTTTCCATAATCCAATCTATGATGGATTATAATGAAAAATAGCATTTGCATCTCTCTCTTTCTTAATATGGATGTGTGTGCTTTGCTTTAATGAGTACATAGTGCTTTACTTTTTTTTTTCATAATTCAGTTCTTAGAACAAGTGGTGAATGTAGGTTTGTTGAATGAAGGCCATCTAAGTGAAGTTGTGATGGAAAACAGAAATAAAGTAAGGATATCCTAAATACAACTATAAACCAGCTATCATTACAGTTTCATATGAGAGAAACAAGGTCAAGCTTAATAAAAACATTAATTATTTAACATGTATACTTTGGAATATAACCTTGTCCCAAAGAGAATTAAGTGGTGCTTTAGTGTGAACCGGTGCTTAATAGAGGCCCTGTTTCAGATTATATAGCCAAACATTTTCCACCCTCAAGTTCAGTTATCAAACAGAAGAACAGGCACACACAAAAAACCTTTCAGTGAAATGGCTATCCTAAGATGAATGTATGAATTTAAGAAGAAAAAATGACATAATGATGCAACAAATTCATGGGATATCACACAAAAGTATTTCCATCTTAATGAATGGAGGGATCTCTATACGTTGCTCTGCTAGTTAGACAGTAACACTGTTCTCTATTGTATTCCCAATATTAATAGCATTAAGTATTATACTATCATGTCTGAAACTCTTTATTGAGCACTGCATAATTTTTAAATACTTTCTGCCTTCACTCACCTGTAAGTGAAATATTGAAACTTAAAAAATATTAAAATAGTAGGCAAATGTCATGCTCATTGGTGATTTGAGTGAGCAAAATATCAGTTTGTGATGGTTCACCAATTATTACAAAGGAATAGTAAAGCACCACACATGACTTTTACAATTATAGAACCATTATACACTGTAAATGTATAACACAGTGGAGGATAGGCATTGTAAAGACAAAGCATGAATGCTTCCCAGCTGCCTGATTCTCTGAAAGAGACCTCTGATACCATCTAAGAAAGAAATCAAATCATGATCTCCTATGTGAGTGTTTTCTGAAATGCAGGAACAGCAATTTTATAATTTTATAGACCTACAGTTCAAACAATCTCCTAGTCTTTCCCAACTGAGTGTCCTCTAGAGGGTTTGCATTTCAATCCTAACAATCCACAACCACCACACTGAAGTCCAACTAATTTGGAAGGCACTAAGTTGGGAAAAAAACACTACAACAATCCAACATAAATGATGCATCTTCATTGCATTGTTTTAACTGTGCTTTACTTCTGTTCCATGGCTACTAATAGTACCAAATAGTTACTGCATAGTTTATTTAAAAGCATTTGAATAATGGTATTCTGTATCCATAAA
>JANHZU010007877.1:88405-101187 GCA_032468055.1 Acrochordus granulatus | reverse complement strand
AGGTTAAAGCTTCTAATAATATTTTCTTTTCTGATACTGCTGTAGTTGAATGGAATTTCATCCAGATGAATTCCCATACATCTTCATCCATCAGTGAAACTCCTGTGCAGTAGACAATGTCTCTTACATTTGGAGGTATTCTTTAAAAGAACACATAAAAACCATAACAGTACTGTATTTTTACAATATTCAGTAGATATAACATGCAAGTTAAAGTTCTGTATCACTGACAGTTTTCCTGATGATGGAGGCAATCTACATGCTCAAATGTAGCATTTTTAAAAAACCTTAAAATGTGGCTACAGGAAGAGAATAAATAAGATGCAAATCTGAAATGGAGAAAAAGAATGACATGTAATTTCTAGGATGGCAATATCTTGACTAAAATTCTTAAACTATTATCTTTAAAAATGAAACTTTTAATTTTCACTTATTTTTGTACTCTTTGTGAGACTGTTAGCTGTCTTGACTGGATAGGAAGGAGCTATGAGAAAATTAGCATTGGCCGATGAAAATTTACTTTTTAAATTAGATATACGATGACCACAACCAAATGACCTCATCATGTAATATCTAAAGAAGCTGAGAAGACCATGCAGACTTAGCTCACAAGATCAGCTATTATCTCTTTCTCTTCCTGAAGAAAGTACAGGAAGAACAAGGCCTATCTCTGCTATTGTGTCAGGATAATCATGACTACTTATTTCTCAAATTTTCTTATGATGAAAAAAAGTAACAATTATTATTAAAGAAACTCTGTGATGCAAGTATGTTTCCGTATTTATTTCTGACTCTTGCAACAGCTCCGGATGGCTAGCAAGAAATGTAGATAAAAATATACAATGCTAAAGACATTAGCATTAAAAATAAGAATAAGTAAAGATAAAGGTTTACTCTGCCAGTTGTGTTCAACT
This sequence comes from Acrochordus granulatus, assembly GCA_032468055.1. Lineage (NCBI taxonomy): Eukaryota > Metazoa > Chordata > Lepidosauria > Squamata > Acrochordidae > Acrochordus > Acrochordus granulatus. The sequence goes on along the minus strand of JANHZU010007877.1, from coordinate 100,273 downwards.
CTAGGGGGCAGTGCTCATCTCCATTTCATAGCATTGTCCAAAGATCCTTCTGTAGTCATGTGGCTCGCATGACTATATGTCAAGGCACGCAGAATGCTGTTACCTTCCCACCAATTTAGGCGGAACCCATTTATCTACTTATATTTTGCCTGCTTTTGAACTGCCACGTTGGCAGGAACTAAGACACATGAAAGGCTGTTATCTTCCCACTGATATTTATCTACTTGCATTTTTACATGCTTTCTAACTGGTAGGTTGCCAGAAGCTAGAGCAAATAATGAGAGCTCACCCTGTTACATGGGGGCGTTTGGGTCTTGAACTGCTGAGCTACCAATACTTCTGGCTGACAAGCCTAGCATCTTTAACCACTTGGCCACCGTGCCCAGAAGCAAAATTAAAACTCAAAGGGAAAATTATTAAAACTACATAGATGATAATAAAAGGAGAGTGGCAGGTCAACTGAGTGGCTCAGAACAATAGAAAATGCCTCACTCACCACAGAGTCAACAGAGTAATCTCTAAAATTAGGGCAGCTGTTTCTGAATTTTGGCCAAGCTTTGAATAGCATCTCTGAGGCTGCAGGAAAGCACCAGGTATATGGGAATATACAGGATTGTGACCTTAATTGTGATTAATAGAGGCAATGCTTCTGGACTGAGCAGAAAGCATGGCTTCACACCAAGTTAGTCAAATGGGGAATGCATCAAGTGGCCACTCATCAGTAGCTATCTCCTATTGACAGCTATGGATGGCCAGGACCTACTAGCTACTCCCCTACTATCAAAGTATGAAAATCTTCATTGTTGTGTCCCTTGAGCTAATGAACTCATATAGAAATTATGATGATTTGAGATCCTTGATATATTTAAATAACCTTTTTTAAGAGTTAGAGTTCTAACTTTTTTAAGCGCTAGAGTTCCAGCGCCACTGAATTTTCTCTTGGTTGACTAATTTGGAGTCTGGACTAATTGTTTAAAGTAGTTAAGTTCCAAGATGATTTCTCTGAATAAGACTTTATTGTTGCTCTTGTTGTTCCTCCACAGAGAAGTATTAATCATCTCAGAGATTATTGACATAAAGCAGTCTTTATAAACTCAGCTATACAACTGTTCTTCTAATATTTCTTCAAACTATATTTGCAAGTATTGGCCTTCAGTTTCAGGCCATCAGATAGTCTGACATACATCATCCAGTTCTTTGTATGAAGACTGTATTGCTCATTCTTTTGTTTCTATCATCTCAAGCTCTCCATATGGTCTTCATTTTGACAACAAAGATTTATGCTATCTGAAATATTTTATAGAGTTCAATCAACTTCTCCTCCTCCTTTTTCTCCCAATTTAAAGCAATTAAAAATTTAATTACAAAGCATAACAGCCCAGAAAAAACAAAAAAAAGTGAAGAAAAATGATAGGCTCCACTAACACATTGATTCCAGGTCTGGGAATATAAAGTCAGATTTTAACTCCCTTCCAGAAGTTAAATTAAATATGCACATATTTGGGAAAATGCTATTCCAGTGGGAAAGGTCTGAGATAGAAAAGGTATGCTTCTCTGTAAGATAATAATGTTTAATTGAGGAGCCCTAGAGCACACTGTCTGAACAGAAAAACTTGAGACAAGTGGTCCCTCCCATAACCAGGCCCTATACCTGAAGAGCTTTATAGATGATTATAGGCACTTTGAACTGTACCCCAAAACCAACTGATATCTAATGCAGCTCATGTAATAGCAATGAGACATGGGTGTAATGAGAAGTTTGTGTTACTGTTTGTGCTACTGCATTTTGAGTCAACTTTAGTTTTCAAATGGTCTTTGAGGGGCAGCTGCCTACATTACATAGTCTAGATGAAAGGTGTAAATAAACATCTGAAGGGTCTTCTGGGTGAGGAACAGCTGCAAGAGATACACAAGTTTAACTTGGGTAAAAGCCCACTTGGCCAACCTGCTATCTACTGAGCAATGCCTGAAGGTCCAGGAGGAATTCCACTGCCATTGCATTCTGCCAGTTTGACTTGCTTCACTGGTGGAACAAACTCCACATTCTCCATGGCTTCCAACCTATATCTGCTGTCAAGATGAAGCCTCATGACCTATCCAGGAGATCCAGGCACCCATAAACAGTCCACTGTAAAGATCCCACAAGCCAATACTTCCAGTCTCTGTGCCTGTAACAGCTTCCACTCAGATACTATTTCCACTTGCCTTTTCTGTTCCTGAGCACAGTGAATTCACCACTGCTGCCTAAGCTGCTATGACTATCACTGGTTCCAGAACTAACTAGGCAGTCAGGAATAGAGAAGTTCACACAATGCTCCATGAAGCTTAAAATTGTATAAATTTGTTATTAAAACCTTTAAGTTAACATAAAGTAAGAAACAAAAAAGAAAAAAATAGAAAAAGCAAAAAGTACAAGGAAAAACAAGTTGAAGAAAAAATAGGAAAAAAAGATATAAAGAAATGGCTTCCAATATTCTTCACAGCAGTCATTACAAATACATGTTTAACCTCTCTCTCAAATAATATTATATTATCCTTCTCTCTAAAATCCATCCTGTTTAATTATAATGCTAAATCACAAGTTCATTTTTGTATTTTTACGTAAAAAATCTGTAAGAGGCTTCATTCACCAATAAATGTAGAAAATTTATTTAATCAAAGAAGTCAATTTATCCATTTTAGTAAAATTTGTCAATTTCACCATCATCTATAATCAGTAATGTTGAGTCTTTCCACCTCTTTGCATATACTAATTTTGCTACGTTAATGATCTTCCATTATTTTTTTTCCTGTTTATTCATTAATCCTAAAAGGAAAAATACCAGCTTCAATTGAATATTGATCTTTAAATCTTCTGTATCAAATTGCAAGATGCGTAACTCACAAGACAAGAAACTCACAAAACAAGCAAACTTCGCATGATAAGTTACATGTCATCAGTCAGCACACTCTGTATTTCCCGTTCAGGAAATGCCGCATGGCTTACTCCATTGCCGTACAGGTGGCAAGTGCGCAGTTTTGCCTCAGCAGCGGGAGCAGCAGATACTCTGAGCCAGCAGGGGGCACCGGACAGCAGCTGGCCTAGCAGCAGCCTCGAAGCAGATCCGTAAGTGCTGGTTAGTTTGTTCTGTTTCTGCTTTATATCGTGTGTTAATCGTTGTTACTTGTTTCAGCTGTTAGGGACAATCATTTCTACATCAAGTTCCATTGAAAATGATTTTTTGGTGAATATTTTTGGGGGCGTGGAACGGATCATCCGATTTTCCATTGTTTCTTATGGGAAACCTCATTTCACTTTAAGAGCATTTCGCACTAAGAGCTTTCTTCTGGAATGGATTAGTCTCGTCTTGTGAGGCACCACTGTATATATTTGAATTCAATTCTTTTAGCTTTTTTACATGCTCATCAACCATGATAAAATGTCCCTTCATGTTGTTCACATTTCAAACATATATTTGAAGTCCTTTAAATATTCTAGATAATTTCTCTGGTATCCTGTACCAATGATAAGTTTTTATACCCAATGGATGTACAGCTCCAGACTAAAAAAAGTTGAGGGACTCATCCAATATATTCTTAGTTCATTTTTCTCATTGCAAAATTCACTGCCAGTGATGAAAATGTTTGCCATAATCTACGTCCTTTTGAACAGCCATGTGAAAGTATTTTTATATGTTTATCTGGTTGTAAGCTCATTATGAACGCAATGAGAATTCTCAGCAGTGTGATTTAATCATTAAAAAATGTAAAGACTTCCCCTTTCAGTTGTGTCTGACTCTTGGGGGCAATGTTCATCTTCATTTCAAAATGCAAAATGCTATTACCTTACCACCAATTGAAGGGTTATCTATTTATTGACTTGCATTTTGCCTGCTTTTGAACTGCTTGGTTGGCAGGGGCTGGGGTGAATAACAGGAGTTCATCCCATTATGTGGTGCCTGGGTCTCGAACTCAGACTGCTAACCTTCCAGCCAACAAGCCCAGGATCTTAACTGCTAGGCCACCATTCCCTCCCAGATTTAAATGTTAATGCTACTCACTGAAAGTATTTGTTATGTTAAAATCATCCAGTTCTATTTCCCTTCATTCATTTTTAAAGGTAAAGTTATGATAAATATTTCACAATTATTAATTTCTGAAAGCATTGTTTGAACTAACTTTAATTTGAACAGTGTTGTGATTTGTTTGACTTTATTTATCTTGCTTAGGAACCATGGTAAAAATAAAGCATGTTGTAAATATGGCTGCTGATTAAAAATTAAATACTTTCAGAAAACATTAAAAAATAGAACAATAATTAAAATCATTCTATGCTTTTGAAGAAAAATCTATTTTCCAGTGATTAACACAGTTTTACAAAGCGTGAGGAATAATCATTTAAGTTATAATTAATTAATATAGGCTTGTTCTTTAAGTTTTAACAAACGGAAATGCATTTACAAAATAGTCTCTTAATTATTTATCTGCAAGGCAAATAGTGTTCTAATTTTTAAAAATGTAATTAGATGCAATTTAGGCTGTTCTTTGATTTATTGATATGGTTCAAACTCTTTATGGGAACTTTTAGGAAACAAAAATAATCAAATGTCCGTTAAATTCTAAGAGTTTAGCCCATGCTTGTTTTTCTTGATTACCATTATAGAAAAACATTGTTTCATATCATACTCTTTTATAAATAAGAATTAATTTTTAAAAATAAATTATTAAATTTCAGCTAAGGGTAAAATACAAAGAGGCAAAAAGGGAAAAATTAGAGAAAAGAAAGAAAAAGAAAAGCATACTCAGGGATGCAAAAGGAAAGAAAAAGAAGAAAAACGGGAAAGAGGTAAAAAGAATAATTTTCCTCTTTCTTTGGTACAGATGCAGAAATATATAAAATATATTCACCTCTTATTCTAAAATCAACATAAAACATGGTATTTTTATGATTAAGAGTGCTAATCATCAAATCCCAAAATTTCAAATTCAGTTTCTAGCTGAAAGAAGCCCAACAGGGATTTTCAAATTGAAACAAAGATAAAGTTATTTCTTTAATCAGAGTAGTCAGTTTCATCATCTCAGCCAATTCCATTAACTTCACCATCCATTCTTCCATTGTATGAATTTCTAAGTCCCTCCATCTTTGTGTTTACTAGCACTTTTTGTGAGGAAAATGGTGGCTTGAGTACCTCCTTTGGAATGGGAGTAGACACCACAACTGACTGGGTTCAGGCAGGATCCTTGTACCCGAAAGAACTATCCAGCATTAGTATGGGACTGATTGAAAGGAAATATGGGACTTTGTTTCTATACATGACAACATCAGTAAGGACTAATTTTTCAAAACTCTGAATATGTGTGTTAATTGATATTTTGTATGCAATGATTGTTAAACTGCTGCTACTTGGATAAACAAATTATGCATCCCTATGAAAGCACAGGTCTTCAAAACCTGGCTTATTAACCTTTCTTCACTGCTGATCTCTAGTCTGTTTTAAAAGTAAGGAAAAGAGATTGGCAATTTCTCTGAACAATTAATTTCATAATCCAATCCCTTCCACAATCTTTTAATATATGCCATTAAAGCTGAAATCCTTTGTCTTGTCATCTTTTGGCAACACTACCAAGAAATCATTGCCTTGCTACTTTAATACTTTTAGATAATAACAGGGATCAATTGCAGTTGCATTTTCTGTAAATGTGCTCCAGCTTTGCCAAAGAGAATTCCTTTTCAGTGGAATTTGCCTCTTCTCAAGAGAGGTAAAACAACCTTCAAATTCTTTGTGGCTTTACTATTGTTCTAGGCTAAAGTTGGGAAATCTGATGACAATGATTATAAGAAAATCTATACGTACTTTTTAGTCAAAGTCTCTGGATTTTGGAAGATATTATCAAAGTATTAATCAGGCTTTCTACAGAAGTTGTAACCAATATTTCAGCAAAGCTTCCTCAGTTCAGAAGCTTCAAGAAACAGATGAGAAGAATCAATCAAAATGGAAACAACATAATCCCAACAGCCAATTGATCAACACCTGCCAGGAAATCTCCAATTACCAATCAACCTCCAAAGCAAACTCCCTTTCTAACTGTTGCACAGTTCTGTTTTTGTTCTGCACAGAACAACCTCTGAAGCAAACTCCCTTTCTAAACTGTTGCACAGTTCTGTTTTTTTGTTGTTGTTCAGAAGCTTCTCCTGAAAGTATATTTTTACTAGATCCTGCTCAAGTCCCATAAGGTAAGTACAAAGAAAAGATCTGAGAATTCATGGAAAATTACTGATGGTAAGATAAGAAATAGCAGTTTTGAAAACTGTGCAGACCAACTGCACTTTGTCTTGAGATAGAACTTTATGCTGAGAAAGTGGCATACTACTTTTTGAAAGGTTGAATTGTTTTAAGTTTAAAATTAATTGTTCATTAAATTAGCACAAACCAAACACTCACACACACATATATACATACAGACAGAAAGAAAGATATAATGGCAGTGAAGTCTTGATTGACTTATCATAATTAAGCTTAACCCTATTAGACAGATCCCTTTGATAATTTGCAACAGTTCACTTAATTAAGCTATGTTATGGACAGCTTCTTTTCTTATTTATTAATTTCACTATACAATCCTACTTTTTTGTTGCAGCACCTTATTAATTGACTAATTTTAGCTACACTGGTTGCTATGTCCTCCTCCTCCTCTTCTTCTCTCATGTAATATAACCCATTACTACATTTACACCTACATAGAACTTGTAAACAATATTTGTTTTCAGTGAATTAATCCTTAAATATACACACAGCCCAGAAAAAAGAACTATTTCACCAGATAAATACAGAATCTTTGACACATTGATTATTTTGTGTGAAAATTGTGAATAATTATTAAATATGGGCAAAGATATTACTTTTTACACTTAAATATTAAAAGAAAATAATAATTATAACAAATGCAGCCAAATCAAATATTTTGAACGTTATGTGAGAATATATATTAATCCTTAACAATGTTAAAAAAGTAAGAATTTCTCTAAAGCTATAGACCAAACTCAACATTTTGGCATTCTGTTTCCAAAGCTAAGGGGCGCGGTGGCGCAAGTGGTTAAGAGCTCGGCTTGCTGGCTGGAAGGCCAGCAGCCTTCCTTTTTTCCAAAGCTATCAGTCATTGTGTTGTCAGTCTGAAAAGTCCACAATTAGGCTAAAGATGTAACAGTCTTCCATTAGTAATCTTTAGATATTCTGTGGTTTACGGATTTTGAACATACAAAGGTCCATTTAGCTTTTGGAGGAATTGCTAAATAGTAATAGTTTCCTAGGATTGGCTGGGGAGACTTTTATTTGATATGTGAATCACTATTTAATATTATCTCAGAATCATTCTGCTGGAGGCCCATACACCCCAAATCTGGGTGAATTACCCAAAATTGGGTAAAAGCATTTTTAGTTTGGGTAATAACCCATTACCCAATATAATAGGTACATTTAAATTGACTTAAAGATTGCCACATATTTTAAATCTCCCAAAGTATTTGTCTAGTTGTCAGTACAACTAGATGAGCTAAATCTGCTTTATTGTAAGGTTACATAAACTAAATCTTTCAAGTCTGAAGGTACAAATGTCCTGCTACCTTTTAATTATCTGATCGATTAGGGCAGGTCCTTCCTAAGTTTCTTTCTCTGATCATTAAGCCACTGAGAACTCCTTCCGCTCTTATCTTATCAATCCCTAGGCAGCATCTCTTTCCATTACCCTCCAAGATCAACAACACTTTCTATTATAGTATTCCTATCAATACAAAATTAATGAAATTACCAATCATAATTTGTTGAAATGACATAAAGATCAATTATATGTTTTTATAATATAGGTAGTTCTTGAGTAATGGCCTAGTTCAGTATCTATTCAAAGTTACAACAGTGCTGAAGGTGGGGATTTATGACCATTCTTCAAAATTCAATATGACTTTCTGAGAGGTGGCTTTGGGTAATGAGGGAAAAAGTTTGATAATCATTGATTGAGATCATTAAGTACAAAGCCTGCTCTATGACATGTCCAAATCAAAGATTCTGTGATAGATGGTGGCACAACTTTTACTAGAATACATTAACTGATAAGAGGATACTGCTCTCTTATGATTTGATTCTACTTTCAAAATGTATTTTGAGTGCTAAACACAGACTTAAATGATATAACTAAATGAAGAAATGGCTTAGTTATCATAAGTAAATGAAGAAGTTGTAAATAAAACAACATTCCTTTGGATGCCATAGAAACTATTGCAATCTTCTCTTAATACCTCTTCATAATACTACATTTGTATTTAGGGACCATGAATAATTGTTTTTTTTAAATATATTTACTGAACTTATAAACCAGAATAAGAATGAGATGAATTTTATCTTTAGAAGGAACTTTGCAAAAAAACAATGGATTTTAAAGCAGACCTTGCTTTCAGAACAGATGTATTGAAAAATTTAAAGAGGTTCAATGAAATAGTAACAATTTCCAATTCAATTTGGATTCTGAGTCTACTTCTACACTTCTACCAACATTAACATGTAAAAGAGAAGATTACTTGAGAAATATACAGGGTCCTTCTTTGTCTTTAAACATGATTGTCAGTTTTAACATTGGCACAGCTATTGTAATACACATGGGAGGAAAAGTAATATGCTGCAGTGACTGGAAATGTCCATTGCAAATTTGCCCACAGAATAATTATGAATGACATTAATCCAACTGTTTTGCATAAAATACAATCAAACAATTGTAAAATTACTGCATAATTCTTCTTTAAATACCTGAATTTCAGAGAACACAACCTTTCCCCAAAGCATGAAGAGAATAATAGAGGCAATCTATGCTATACAAGCAAAATTAGGAAAATTTCAAATGAAAAGACCCAAAATCATGCAACTGAACTTCTGTTTCATATAAAGAAGTCCTAAAATATATTCCATTAGAAATAAGATTTAAATTACTTACCATATACATATTGATAGTGATGCTGATGAACTTAAGAAAATACTTTTCTGCTCTTGTCCACAGATAATTCTTGCAATACATAACATATGATATCCTACAGAGGAGTGTAGTTACCATTTCTCTTTTCTCATCTCTGGATCTTCATCTTGTTCATTTGTGTTCTGTCTTACAGATACATCTTTACTAGTATCCTGATCACTTTATCTCATGTTTATTTACCTTTTTTTGCAGATCTAGCCATGATAACTTGTGTCATATGGACTGTATTGTAACTTGAACCATACTCCTTCTACAGTCCTATCTGATACTGTTACATGGCATTAGTAAATACATGGAATATTATTTATGTTTGGGGTGATGGATTGAAGAAGGGCTGCACTAAATTATGCTTGGAGATTGATTTTTGAAAGCTAACTTCAGGTTCTGAATTCTTAGAAGAAATATGTATTCAGGGGCAATAGGGAATACACTTGTTGCAAGATTATAAAAAACCTTCACACTTAATTTTAAAAAGGCAACTGGACTTTTTATTTTTAGATGTTACAGAGAAACATTTCAACTCCAATCCAGGAATCTTCTTCAGTCTCATATAAAAGAAAAATGATATGGAATATATGACCATATTTTTCAAAAGTGGGACAGGAAACTGTGAAACTTAATACCCTGGTTCTGACATAACAAGCTGACATTGACAATAAAGAAACAGGTCTCAAAGTTTCAGTTTAATCACCTTTCCTCTAATCAAAGGTTGGTTTTGCATACATGCCAAAGTGGGATTGTAAATATGGGCAATTGAAATCTTATCTCTCCCCCTTATTAATTGAAGGATTTAAAGTCTTAATGTATATGCTTTCTTTTATCCATCTCGAAAGCCAATTGTTTTCTCTATCAAGAATTTGAAATCTGCAATTTTGGATGGAATATTCTCTGTATCTAAGATGTAGATTTATAGTGCATGTCTCTGAAAAACTGTGTTGATTGAATCTCCTATATAATTTCTGCTTTGTTTCTTCAATGTAAAATTCTGAACAAGCTTTATTACATTGAACAGCATAACTGACATCTGTCTGTTTGGGTTTGGACTCTTTTCTTTGGGATGTACTAATCTTTGCTTAAGTGTATTAATTGGGTTGAATTGAACCCTAATGTTATGTTTATTGAAAATTCTTCTAAGTTTCTCTGATATTCCAGCAACATATGGAATGGTTACACTGTTTTGTCTGTTTGAATCCTCTTTTTTTGAAGCAGAAGTGGAAAGATTAGACCCATTTGAAAAATGTGTTCATATATTCCATATAATTTTTGTTTTTCTTTTATATGAGAGTGAAGAAGACTCCTGGAATGGAGTTGAAATGTTTCTTTGTAACATCTAAAAAGTCCATTACTTTTTAAAATTTGGTGTGCAAGATTTTTTGCAATTTTGTTACAAGACATGACCTGTGGGATCAAAGTGAATATTAGAATTGGCAGAGGCCTTGGAAGTGAATTGAGTCACTTCTAAGCAAACTTTGGCTGTCCACTGAGTTCATTGGTCTATTTGGATCATTAAGGTGCTGCAGGCTGTAAAGTGGGGCAACAGAGATCTAGCAGTAGATAAACTAAGATAAACAGTGGATCAGCACAACTTAAAGCATTGTTGAACAATTCTATTGTGGCTTCTGGAGTGATTAAGAGATTTTTCTCCTTCACAATTGTAGCTGCTGGATATCACCCAAAGGAGCTATTCTTTTGTAGTGCAGAGGTGTCTTGATTTTGCACCAGTAATAATATCATTTGTTTTTTTTGGGGGGGGGAATTCTCAGCTCAGAGGAGATGGTACTTTATCACTTATTGTGTGACAGTTCTCGGTTTGTTGAGCAACGCTCTTTCTCTCTTCTTAAAATATTTTTCAAAATATATAGAATATATATTGGATATATATATTATCCAGAAATAATAAAGCAATTCACCAAAAGCAGGGTATATGTGTATGTGCTTGAATATATAGATTGTTCACAAATGAACAATCTATAGGGGAAGAGAGAAAAATCTGGGAAGTTATGTATCTATTATTGAAACAACCAAACAAAGTAAAATAATTCTCTGCGAGCTTTACAAAAATTATATTCTGTAAATATTGAAGTATCTTGTACAGATGTGGATAAAGTACTAAGATAAACATTGGACCTTGCTTCCTCTTTGCAGTTCTAGCAAAGAAGGAACTATTCTGGAAGGTATTATGTATTGTTCTTAATGCACCCCTTTCCCAGGGGATAATGCCATCTTCTGCAAATGAAGCACTTGTGGGCTCTGTCGGAAAAAAATCTGAGATATGTCTTGATTTATCAATTTTCACTCCATACTGAGCAATAGTATATTGTTACGCATTTGATATGTTATGCAAGGGATTCAGAATGCAGCAGCCAGATTTCTGTTCCCATGAAGAACATGTAATATCTGTCCTGGCTCAGTTGTAATGATTTCTACTACTTTCTGAGCCTAGTTTAAAGGCTTAGGTCCTGCTTACCAAAAGGAATGAATGTCTCATTTAGTTACCAAGAGATTTTTTTCATCCACTATCCATTTATTGTTAGAATGCTGGCTAGAAAGAACGTCTGATTAGAAACTACCTGGATCAGGGCTTTGTCGATGATAAACTGGGCAGAATTCTCAGTGCAATCCCCTGTTGGATCGGGAGGATTCACTGCTGTTGCTCAAGGGCAAAACAGCCTTTTCCTTTTCCCTTGGCAGTGCCTTTCTGGGAGTCTTTCCTGGGTGGTTTGGAAATGTTTCTTATCATAACCTGACTCCGTTCTATGAGAGGGGAGAAGAGATGGGCAGGAGGGGGATGGGCTTCCTGGAAGCAGAAGGACAGGCAGGTAGGTGGGGTGAAAGTGGGTGAAGTGGATATGGTATAATGGGGCACCATTT
>JANHZU010007876.1:605564-616747 GCA_032468055.1 Acrochordus granulatus | reverse complement strand
TTAAACTCCTCCTTCCTAGAAGAGTATAAACCAGCTCTCTTACCAGTTCAATTCAGAATTGAGAAAGCCTTTTGGATCAAAGGTGAAATGTCTTCTATTTGAAAAATCCAATCCAGATGCCTGCTTTTTTAAACTTTTGTTGCGATGTAATTACCCTGGACGAGTGAGAGTCTTCACAGATATGTTACTCAGAATGAGCTAAAAAATGTTTCTTTTTTATTTGTTAGGAGTTTATCACACTCTCTGAAATGATAAATAAGGGCAAAAATTCAGATTTTATTAAAAACAAAGAGTAATAGAACTGATAGTTTTATCTATTTGGGCTTTTTTATTTTTATCTATTTGAAATCCTTGTATGTTCAACCAGGTTTATGATATGAATTAATGGTGTCCCAGCTCTTCTGTCCGATGGGTTTCTCTCTGTGCTGCGTTGCAACTGGCTGGTGCAGATGAATGAGATTTTTGTTTAGCTTGCTTTTTTAGTCAGAACGTATGAAAATTTCACAGCTTCATCAATAGGCTGGAAGGCATTTGATTTTTTTAAAAGAAAGCAACAGTTTGGTTCAACTTGACTTATTTGCTTCTCATATAGGATACACTACAATCACAACTGCTCTCTTTGCAAACCGCCTGGAAAACTTTTTTTTTCTTTACGGAAACCACTAGACCTCGTCTTTTATCTCACAGAGGACCATGTATATAACAAACAGCAGTTCCCCTCTGAGCAGTGCCACCATTTGAAAGGGACAAAGTGGAAACACCACAGCGGAACTACCTCCGAGCAGACGCTGTCTCCGTCCCAAATAAAACTAAGGGCACTTTCCCGGGTGGTGGGATCAGCCCAAGGCGACTAGTTAAAGTTTGGAAACGGACGTCAAACGCGCAGTTTCGGGGCTCCAAAGAGCGGCCGGGAATGCCCTGGGGGAGCAGCCAACACTGCGCGTGGGACTGGGCTCCCCTCCATCATGTGCCCGGGCGGGCTCTGCCGCGTTCGTGGACGGCGCCAGCTTGGGCGCTCCCAGCCCGAGGTCGCTGGCGCGCCGCGAAGGGCGCCGAGAGCTAGACCGGCTCTCGCCCGCCTTTCCCGACGGAGCGCCTCAGGTCCCCACTACCCTCACCCCGGTCCCGGTCCTCTTCCGGATCTTCCTGCCTCTTTCTCCAGGGAGCCCGGGCGGCTTCCTGAGCCCTCAGACGACGGACCGGAGGCCGAGGCCGGCAGCAGGATCGGCGGGCTCCCAGCGGCCAGACCGACGCCGACTGCAGCCGGGTTCTCGAGGACGCGGCGGAGGTAACCGGAGCCCCGGCGCAGAACGGCGCTGTCGGGGAGCGGGCGAAGAAGAGGAAGGCGGCGGAAGGAAGCAGCCCGAGGGAAGCGGCAAGCAGAAAGGCGGCAGTTCAGCAGCTGGCCACAGCCGCCACCGCCGAGCGGTCCGAACGGCAAGTGTGCGTGTCTGTTTGCGCGCGTACGTCTCTCTCTCTCTCTCTCTCTCTGTGTGTGTGTGTTGTGTGTGTGTGATTTAGCAGCCTATTGGCTGAAGGTAACCTGACGTCACAAGTGAGAGTTCCTATAAACTCCCTAACATAACGGGTTCCGGACAAGGTCCAGCCGGCAAGGGGTTACTCGAGGCGCGCGGGAGGCGATCCCGGAGGCGAGCTGAGGACAGGACGCTTAGAGCGCTCTTCGGGCTGCCGGCTGTGTGAGGCGCGCAGCCCCGTCCGGCTCACTTCGCTCGCCCGGCCCGGCCCGGCCCGGCCCGGCTCTTCCCCTCCAGCGTGCCGGTTGCACTGGGGAGCAGAGCTCTTGCAGAGGCTCCGCGGACGGGACCGGCAGCGCTCGTGCCGAAAGGCAAGTTCGCCCTGACCCCGGGATCGGCTGCGGCGGAGAAAAAGAGCGAGGCCCTTTCGGCGGCTACCGGGCATAATGGTGACGCCTAGCCCCGTCGGTGCGGTGCGCCTCACGCTGAGCGCCAACAGCAGTGCCAGGCAGGATCCGGGCAATTCCACCGCGTCCGAAGAAGGCTGGGTGGTGGGCATGTCCATTCTCATGTCGTTGATCGTGCTGGCCATCGTCTTCGGAAACGTGTTGGTGATCACGGCCATCGCCCGGTTCCAGAGGCTACAGACCGTCACTAATTATTTCATCTCGTCTCTGGCATGCGCGGATCTCCTGATGGGCCTCGGGGTGATTCCCTTCGGAGCCAGTTACATCATTCAGCAGACCTGGAAGTTTGGGAGTTTCTGGTGTGAGTTTTGGATCTCAATTGACATCCTCTGTGTGACAGCCAGCATTGAGACCCTGTGCGTTATTGCTGTGGACAGGTACTTTGCCATCACTTCTCCCTTCAAGTATCAAAGCCTCTTGACCAAAAATAAAGCCCGGATAGTCATCCTCTTGGTTTGGGTCATTTCAATCCTGACTTCCTTCTTACCTATCCAAATGCAGTGGTACAGAGCCAAAGGGTCAGAAGCCAAGTCTTGTTACATGAATAAGAACTGCTGTGACTTCTTCATCAACCAGGCATATGCCATTGCTTCCTCTGTCATCTCCTTCTATTTACCTTTGGTGGTCATGGTTTTTGTCTATGCCAGAGTCTTTCAGGTTGCTCAAAAGCAGCTTAAAAAAATAGACAAATGTGAAGGGCGATTCCACCAGCAAAATTCTAATCAGGAGCGGAGCACCGGAAAGGGAAGTCATAGGAAAGCATCCAAGTTTTGCTTGAAAGAGCACAAAGCTCTCAAAACACTGGGCATTATCATGGGTACCTTTACGCTGTGTTGGCTCCCATTTTTCATTGTCCACATTGTGCGTGTTATTGAAGAGGCCTTGATTTCCAAACATGTGTATATCTTTTTGAACTGGGTGGGGTATGTCAACTCTGCCTTCAACCCCTTAATTTACTGTCGAAGCCCAGACTTCAGGTATGCTTTCCAGGAGATCCTCTGTTTTCGGAGGTCTGCCCTGAAAATGTATGTCAATGGATATTCCAATAGCAATGGGAAAAGTGACTACAGTGGGAATCACAACAGCTATCATGAAGACGAACACAAGACTAGCCAATGGTTGTGTGAAGAAAGATGTTCCCCTACTGGGGAAGAGTTTGACCATTGTAAAGGTACTGTGTTGCATGCTAGCATTAAGTTCCACCAGACTGACCATAGCAGAAATGACTACCAGTTATCATGATTGTTGTGGCTGCCTGAGCAGGGACTAGACTGTAGCACCTATATCAATGGCTCTTGGTGAACAAACTTTTACCCCAAGTGTGGGAAGAGTCTTCTGATGTTTTGTTAGTGTGCTACAGGACATATTTAAAGAAGGGCATATTGAATATGAGAGCCATCAAAGTTTTAAACACTATAGGAACTATCTCAAAGGACGTTTTTTTATTATGTAAGACAATACTCAACTACCTCATAGCATAGCAATGATATTGATCTGATCAAGTGATCCTTAAAGGGAAATCCCTGAAGCTACTCTTTCTTATCTGCAGATAAGGCAAGAAGTTGAATTGTACAGTTTTTAGGAATCACGCGAAGTCAAATGTTTACTTTTTCATATTGTCCATATTAGTAAATGGGTTTTGCTTTACTGAAGTTGCCTATTCCCAGTTTGTTATACCTATAAAGTATGCTGCTTAGGAGCTCTGACTCAACTAATCTTTTTTAACCTTAATCAGATCTTTGTTCATATTTGCATAATCATATATTTTAATGCCTTAATTTCAAAGTGTACTTTTCTCTAATATTGCTTAATTCTTCATTGTCTAATGACAGTTTTCCTCAAATCTTAGATGATTATGAAGCTACACAGAGGCAATGCTTAAAAATAATCCATCTATACTATCCATTCATTATATTCATCTCATGATTGTAGCTTGTGGATATCCTGTACTAGGTCTTACTGATTTATATTTTAGACTCTCGTCTGCTTAAAATCTTATTACCGAAAAATAATCAGAACTTTTTTACTGGTGTTGACATAATCCAGATAATAACTGCAAGAGAGTTGGGTAGAGTGACCTATTCAGTCCAATTTGTATTATAATACAAAACAATTTTTAATTTCAAGTAGTAGATAAATCACTGACTATATCAATGGCTTCATTTGTCCTTCTGTGACTTCTAGTTCAGTAATGTCAGGAAGGTAAAGGTATTTATTACTCTGCTGGTTTTAGATCAACAAGAAGCTTGCAAGGAAGTCCCATTTAAGATTCTCTTTGCAAACTACTTACAGTTATGTCATTAATTTAAGTATATCTCACTATTCAAAGTTACCAAGGCTATCAATATTCATTCTCTATTTTGATAAAATATTGCTCCAGAATATTCACCGGCATGAAATGAGTTCTGGAATAAACATGGGATTGATCTGGCTCCTTATATTATTTTTGGTTGTTCATTTTGGTTGTTAATTAAACTTGGCCTCTTCCTTGAGGTATTGATTATTAACATTTTAGATTCATTGGGCTATATAGCTGTTTCCCTTAACTCTATCAGGTTTTGCTCCCTCTAAAGACAGTTTTTACTTTATATGGCTCTTTCAGAGAGCTGGCTACATAAATCATTCCATCATGCAATGTATATTAAGTGAACAAAAACAAAAACTGTTGTCTTTTCAGCCAATTTGCTCCGATTATTGAAGCCCAAAGCAAGATAATTGCCACTCTCCATGACAATTAATCTATAGTAGTTACCATCCATCTGATCTAAAGTGTTTATGTTCTTCTTTAAAAAGACATTCCCACCTTCAAATCTCAAACTGAATATGCCAATTGAGTCTTAAAACATGATTCTGAGCTTCTTTTGCTTTCATATTTGAAATTGAGATTTCCTGTGTAGTTAGTCAGAGCTTGGTATGCAACACAGATTATATGATATGTGTTAGGCAGAAGTGTATTTGTCATCTATTCACGTGTGCATTAATTGAACCATCAGATTTTAGTTTGTCTGCTGCATGAATGGTTGTATCCTGAACCTCACACCCACCTTCCACAGCAGAATGTGATGTAGATACCTGGCATGGTGGAGTCTATGTTGGCAATAACAAAGTTTGTTTGCAGTCTCTCCTTTGGCACAGAGCTCCCTCATCTGGTAATCAAATACTATCTAAAGACTAGCTACCATTATTTTATTTGAATATATGGGGAGAGGGGGAAACAGTGTAAAGGCATGTTTTCTTAAATTACAAAGGCTGCTTGCAACTAAGTTGATGTTTCATTAAGTTTGTATTTCAAAGGAATCAGCATTTCAGGAACAGTCTAAAAATGCTCTTCAAGTTATGTATTATTTTGAGGACCTGGTTCTGAAGACTTTTCTTCAGAAGAAAGGATCTAGTGGACACAATGTTGGATTAAGACTAGGAAGATCCAGGTTCATGTCTTCCTCCTGCCTTTGCCAACCCAGAAGTTCGCCAGGCAGTTTTGGACTAGTTATTCTCTCTCAGTCCTACTTACTTCACACAATTGTGTGTTTGTGGAAGAGGGGAATATGGAGGACGAAAGGCTGAGTTCCTAAAGGAAAGGTCTAGAGAAATGCCTCTGTCCTCCAACTTTCAATTACAATTTGCTTTTTGCTCTTCACACAGTAATCCCTGTTATATAGCTGACCAAACAGAAATCCTGAAATCAAGGCTGTATTTTGTCTCTTGCCCAAAGAGTCTGTTCACTAGATTTTTTCCATCATGTCTCTTCTTTTCTTCTGGATTTGCTTCAGGTTCAGTTGCTAGTTCTCAGTGGCTGTCACATGGAAAGTTGATATTCAGACATGAGCCAACAGGTGCAGGAAGAGGAAAATAGGGGTGTGTGAGATGAGTGGAAGGCAATGGCTAGTTCCTTTGGATGCCTGCAAAGGGAAAAACTAAGCAGTAATAATCTTTGGCTCTAACTCAAAACAAAACAGATTTATTGAAAACTTTACTGAAGTTTGCAGTATGGGCTGTATTCCCATATCTTGTTTGTTATGAGAGCTTGAGTGACACAAATATATGGCAATATTAAAAACAAGCCCAATGGAAATTATAGCGTAACCTGTATCCTTTACAAAATTATGTGCATTTCCATTCTTATTTGATGACCTCTATGATTATTCTTAGTAGTGGCAGTATTAATACAAGCATTGTTATTCCTTTGCATAATATCTGAACTGCTGAGCTGAAAACTTTTGGAATTTTTTTGAGTTGAGAGCTATTTTAAACTCCCCAGAGCATTTCAACTTTTCCCCACTCGTGTGAGCATCAGGAAAATTTAAAAGAGCATAATGTTTTTTCTCATTTTTGTACATAATGAAAACTTCCAAGTTCTGCTGTAATACTTTGATCAACTACATGTTTTAACAGAGTTGGTTAAGAGTCAGCTCTCAAAATTTACTGCATTTATTCTCTGCATTCTTTACCTGACATGACTTTGAAAAAGCAGTGGGAAGTCTTCACTTCTGTTTGAATGAACTATGGACTAGTACTAGATTCTAAACCAGGATGAATCCTAAATTTTGTTTTGCTGAAATAAGGAGCTTAATTATTCACTTTTTGAAGTAAACTCATTTCAATTAATAGTAGCTAAAGTTAAAGGAAGTAGCTGTAGTTAATCAAGAATGTAAGTTACCATCTCCTTATCACTCATGGGAGGAGCAGTGTTGGGAGTAATCCATGATTAAAGTTAATCGCTGCTTCTTGGAATAATAAAAAGTCTTTGATATGGTGACACATGGGTCAATTTAATGGATCCTATGAAAGTGAAAAGAGATGGGAAGAATCAAATACAGGAGGGTGTGCTGTCCACGCAGAAGAAAAAGGCAGAGCAAAGTAGCAATGCTTTAACTATTGTGGATATTACATAATTTTTGTTTCTCTGTGACATAGGTGATAATCAACTTGCTTAATGTCAGTATTTGACCATTACCCATCTAAGAGACAAGGACAATTTAGGATGGGGGTTAAATCATGTCATGTGAGTTTTGAAGGATAATTTCTTCATTAGCTCAATAATTCTTTAAATGATAAGGCAATTTTCTGTGTGTGCCTCTGTCCCCTTTAAGATGAAATATATTCATTTGGGATACTTTCTTATCAGAGATAATGATATCTTGTTGAGGCAGAACTGTTGTTTGGATATGCTATCTGGAAAAAAGGTCTAGATTTCTTTACTTGAAATAGCTACTGATCAGTAATGGTGCGTGTCAAACTCCAAGCAGCTGGATTAGAATATTCAGAGTAGTCCTCAAGGATTTTAATAAGAATTTTCCTAGAATAGAATCTTGATGGGAAAAACATTTGAGAAAAAAAAATAAAATTACTTGTTAGGTCTTAAACAAAGATAGCTGTGCTGATCCATGAGAAAAACATCCAAAATCCACAACTGGGTGATAATTTTTGGTTGGCCTTACTTAGAATGTCATTCAGTGAAGATTTTGGATTTATAAAATTCTATTATCTTTAAAAAAAACTTCATTAAATGTCAACAAAAAATAAAATCTAAAGAAACAAAAAATAAAAATACAGAAAATAAACTCAGAAAAAGAGCAAAATTTGAAGTGCAGAAAAGGAAAAGAAGAGGAAAAATAATAATTTCCAACTTTCTTCAATACAGGTGAAAAAAGGTAAAGGTTTCCCCTGTTCAGTCCTGACCAACTCTAGGGGTTGGTGCTCATCTCCAATTTACAGCTGAGGGAGCCAGCATTGTCCAAAGATGTTTCTGTAGTCATGTGGCCAGCATGAATATATGCTGTTACCTTCCCCATCAAATTAAGCAGTACCTATTTGTCTACTTGCCTTTTACATGCTTTTGAACTGCTAGCTTGGCAGGAGCTGGGGCAAATAATGGGAGCTCATCCCATTATGCGTACCTGGGCCTTGAACTCGGGCTGACAACCTTCTGGCTGACAAGCCCACCACCTTAACTGCTAATACATTGTGTATATGTAAAATTAATTAACTCTTACTTTAAAATCAAAACTAATACTATAATCATAAACAGTTCTAATTATCAAATCCCAAAATTACAGTCTCATTTCTTTCAGTTTCAGACAAAAAAATCTAAAAGTGGTTTCTAGATAGAAACAAAGCTAGACAAGATCTTTTCTTAATAAAAGTAGTCAATTTCTAATCCAGTTCCATTAGCATCATCATCCATGCTTCCACTGTAGGAATTTGTAGGTCTTTCCACCTCTGTGTCTGTAAGAGTCTTGTTGCTATTGTCACACATAAAAACAAATTCCTGTGTTTTCTTTTAATCTTTTTGTCCATCAAGCCTAAAAGGAAAAGTCTCTGGTTTCAGTTGTACATTTATTTTAAGAAATCTCATATCTGATCCAAATATTTCTTAGCTTTCTCATAGCTCCACCAAAGGTGATAAAAATATGTTCAGGCTGATTGCATTTTCAACATATATTTTATATTCCCTTATACATCTTTAACAATTTATCAGGTGTTAAATACCAACGGTAGATCATCTTATAACAATTCTTTTTCAAATTATAATTCAAGGTAAATTTCAGTCCTCTGTACCGCATATTCTCCCCTTGATCAAGCTCTGTATTATAACCAATTTTTTTGGCCTGAAATGATAAAATTCTAATTTTATCATTCATAAAACATAAAGAAAGTAAAAATGCTTTTTTAAAGATATAACACTTTATTATCTGAAGCTTATCTCAAATAAGAGTCTGTTAAATATTTTTTTAAAAAATCATTTTTAATTAAACAACAAAAAATAGACCAAGTGGTCAATTTATGTTTTACTGTAAAATTGATATTTGATATCTTTTGGTTGTTTGGTATGTTGTTTACAAAACCTTTGCTTCTCAATGAAAGCAAAAAAAGTAAAAAAAAAAAACCCTGCTAGTTTCCAAATGATTTATTCAAGCTTAAAACAGTCGTGGCCAACTCTAGGGGGCGGTGCTGATTTCTGTTTCTGAGCTGAAGATGCTTCCATGGTCATGTGGCCAGCATGACTATCTGCCAAGGTGCACAGACGCTGTTACCTTCCCACCAAAGGTACCTATTTATCTACTTGCATTTTTATTTGTTTTCGAACTGCTAGGTTGGCAGGAGCTAGGCAGACAGTGAGAGCTCACCCCATTATGTGGTGGCGCTTGGGTCGTGAATTTGAGCTGCCAACTTTCCAGCTGACAAGCCTAGCATCATAACTCTCATGCCACTGTGTGCCCTATTCAAGTTTACAGAGGACAGTTAAAGTGATGACAATTATATGAATGATGATAGCTGAAACGATCTTCTGTTCAAGAGCTGTTTGTGATCAAAATGCATTGGGAGAGTCCCCCTTTGTTCTGCATATATATAACTCAGTTTTTGCTTCACAAAAACACCTCAGTGAGCATAACTAGATCAAAAAACATGTCCCTTGTCACTGTACCTTCTGATTGGGAAAATTAACGTACTGCATTTGAAAGCACAAAACAAGGCTGCCCCCCGACTAATTGTCTCCTTTGCTGAATTGGTACAAGGTGGACTAAGTCCAACGAAGAGGTGATTTGTAGAATACACATCACTTCATCTATATACTGCTAAAGCTCTCCTGCTTGTCTGTACATAACCTTTACCTGGGCAAAAAGGTACATTATAGGGCAATGTATTTGAACCAAGATACCTCAAATGGGCTAACCTATACAGAACGCATCCAAAATCCATGACTCCTATGGAATTGAAATTTGGCAAATTTATAAAACACTTTATGGCATAAAAACTATCATAAAGCATGTTATGACCAAATGGAAAATGTCATAAGACATGTCCTGTGGTCAGTTGTGGATATTTGACTGTGCTACACAGTTCAATATGGGATATTTTCAAGGCAGATACAGTACATCTCTGTGTATCTCCCTGAATTTTTAAGAACGTTTCCAGTAAAGACAGTATCTTAGAACCTCTGCTATTGTTGAAGACATTGAGGTATCTGGTAAAGAAATATCTTTGAAACAATGACCCAAGGGTTCATGGGTTGTGTAGTTATTTCATAAAACTTTTCCACCCAATTGTTGAGTCTGGAAGATATTTAGCTCTTTTGTTGTTGTTCAGTCATGGCTGACTCTTCGCGACCCCATGAACAGCAGCATGCCAGGCCTCCCTGTCCTGCCCTACCTCCTGGAGTCTACCCAAGTCTATCACACTAACTATGCTATCTAACCATCTCATTCTCTGCCGTCCCCTTCTCCTTTTGCCTTCAATCTTTCCCAGCATTACAGACTTTTCCAATGAGTCCTCTCTGCATTAGGTGGCCAAAGTATTTGAGCTTCAGCTTCAGTATCTGTCCTTCCAATTAACAATCAGGATTGATTTCTTTAGGACTGACTGATGTGATCTTGCAGTCCAAGGGGTTGTCAGTAGTTTTTCCAGCACCACAATTTGAACACATCAATTCTTGAGAGCTCAGCCTTCCATATGATCCAACTCTTATAATCATGCATTACTACTGGGAAAACCATAATTTTGCCTATATGGAAATTTGCTGGAAAAGCGATGTCTCTGCTTCTTACTACACTGTTTAGGTTTGCCATAGCTTTCCGCCCAAGGAGCAAGTGTCTTTTAATTTCATGGCTGCAGTCACTGACTGCATTGATCTTGGAGCCCAAGAAGATAAAATCTTCCACTGCTTCCCTTTCTTTCCTTTCTTTTGCCAGGAAATGATGCGACTGGTTGCCGTGATCTTAGTTTTTTTAAATGTTGAGTTTCAAATCACCTTTTGCACTCTCCTTTTTTTGCACTACCATTCACAATCATCCTTTCTTGTAGGCATATTTCCAACATCATAATATACCTTCATAAATTTACAACTTGTGCCCTGTCAAATGGGAGGTTTGTTGTTGAGGAAGCCAGAAGCCCTACCCTTCCTGAAGCTGGATGTAAAAGGAAGGACACATTCCAGCAAATTATAGAGGGGAAACTATACTGGGATGGGAAGGAAATTAACAATTTACCCTTCCACTAAGAAATAGTTGTTGAGTACACTTAAAGAAATAGATGTAGTATACATTTCTTCCCAAAAAAGGCAATAAAATTCATTGTAAGGTATATGTATCATGTATATTTATTTAATGTTTGAAGTTTCCATGAAATCCTACAATGGTTGTAGTTATAAAGAACATTGCATTCTGAAATTGAGAAAGCCTTTTGGATAAAAGGTGAAATGTCTTCTACTTGAAAAATCCAATCCAGATGCCTGTTTTTTAAA